>JAGDQP010025570.1:0-22687 GCA_022664845.1 Lepisma saccharinum
TTGGATGGCCTTCTCAATGTCTTCATCATTTCACTCGTTGTATTTATGTTTTGATTTGTATGTCCGTACCATCTAAAAAGAAAATGAAATGCTTTGTTTTATATGGATTCATAAATTAAATTCATAAATTAAATAAATTCACATAAGTTTACACCTGACTCAAATAGCCCCATTCTTTTCGACCCAAATAACCCCGTTGTGCACTTGCTTACGTAGGAACGTATTACTTTCACATGACACAGAGGAGTAAAATCGGCGTTTATAATATGAGGACATTCTGTTTTACGCGTACGGTAATAATTTTACAAATATATGCATTTACACAGGTTCAGCACCTTATATCATACAGCCACTATTTTATATCAGAGCAAGCAAAATATGAAGTATTGCAACTCGCCTTACTCAGAATAGTCGCAAATTCACAGCAACTGATAAGAAAGCAGAAGTTCAACCACATACGCAGCTTTCCCTTTGTCAACGAACTCACAACTGAAGACAGGTTCAGCGTACTGGTGCCCATATTAAATTCGCAGTGACATTTTTTCTTACGTTTGACCCACATAGTCCTTTGACTCAAATAACCCCTGTCTACCCTATCTCATCATCTCTCTCAAAAATACAGCTATGGCAAAACTGACTTCAGCCATTTACGTTTGATAAAATTCTAGCACAGATTGATATGTTACATGAAGACCTTCGCATTAAAAAATCAAACCACATTCAAGATGGCCAACTTAATGATGGCCATGACTTAGGAACTTTGGTCGAAAACGCAGTTTGAAGCATCGATAGGTTTTCTTGTTAGTGGAAGTTTGCCATGAGATAGGTTTACATGTGAACATAGAGAAAATAAAATACATTATAACAAGCCGAAACACAGAGGATGAAGGAAATAAAGTCATAATAATAATGAAATAATAGAGAAAGTAAACAAATTAAAATATCTATGAGTATATGTAACAAGCAAGAAAGAGGTTACGGAAGAAATAAAAAGTCGTATAAAATCGATCAACTCCAGAGTCCAGAGACTTCTTACCTCCCGATTTATATCAAGATAGCTAGAATTGAAGATACATAAAACTGTTATTCTGCCGATAGTACTTTACGGTTGCGAAAGTTCGACTACGACCCTGGAAACTGAGCATATGTTCCGTGTGTTTGAGAATAAGGCTTTGAGACAGATATAAGGGCCGAAACGGAAAAAGACGACCGGAGAATGGAGGAATCTGCATAATGAATATCTCCACAGACAATGATTCGCTCGATATTATAAGAAGAATGAAATCACGATGGCCTTGTAGCTCGAATAGGAAAAAAACGGAGATTACAGTCCATCGTTGTTTGTAAGCTCGAGAAAAAGAGGCTGTTGGAAGACAAAGATGTCGTTGGGATGACGATATTAGAATATATTTTCAAGAGGTAGGAATTCATGTCGAAAATTGGCTTAATATGTCACAGGATAGAATCCAATGGCAAACAATTGTTACTACGGCGATAAGCTGGTAAGTTTCGTAATCCATAAAGTTATTATGTTACTTACCTGCCCCTAAACTAATTTGTGTGTTGGTATGGTTTTGCTATGCATGTAAATGGATTATCTGTTTGCGGTTTATGCAACTTTGGCTCAGGTCGGGATAGAGTACGAGATAAAAAGTTGAAAAAAGTTCGGCTACGTCCTAGTTTGAAGCTGCCATCCCATCATTTGCCTATTATGAGAAAAAAATCCCTGGAAAAACTTTAGTTATTATGAGCTGCTGCTGGGATCATTCCCAGGACCTTCCGATTACTAAACCACCACTGTACGAACTGAGGTACTGCTGCTTGGTGTTCGTATATAAACAAGTATTCACAATATTTTATTGTAATATTATATAATTTATTATGTGTATCTTTACATAAATAAGGCAACCACTATGCCTCATATACTTGGTGTACGAGAGTGATTTATTTCACACACTTCTTTACAACCAACCGTTATTGCGGGAATTTAGAATCTGAATGAAAAAGATCCATGTTTGTTTTGTAGTTTATGTGCATTTCTTTATATTATATTATATTCTTTTATATAAGTGATGAACCTAGGAGCAATAATTTGATTCTAAGTGTAGATACAAATATGGAATTCACATCTTATTTCGCATACCCGACGGCACCTGAACAAAATGAATCGTTGGTGGTTTAATTTTACCACATTCCATCAGAAGAAGATTACGTTCTAAGAACAGGATCTTCCGTTTAAAGGGGATTCTACACACCAGAATTAAATTTACTCTCACCAGAAATAAAACCCAGGACTAATTGATTATAAGGCGGCAAAGTAAATCACTGATCCGCAAAGAACATGTCCTCTTATGAACTTTGAACTAGCATTTACGACAATGACAATCGATTTCAGTGCCAAAGCATTCCAACATATGATTTGAGGCAAGCGAGAATGAAGATAATGAACGTTGAAAGAAGATTGGTCAAGATAGGCGACTGTCATCTTTACTGTAAGTAAGTAATCCTAAGAGGCATTATGCTATTATAAATATTAATGGTACTAGCAATATTAATTTTAACAGTAACAACTTTAGTAATAATGATAACGTTATAGGAAGTAGTACAGTACAAACAGTCCTAGGGTAAAACATATTACTAGTAATAATTAGTACTAGAAAACACCCCTTTTGTGATAAGGTTGATTATATCACAAAATAAATTAAAGCGTGACAGTTTCGGAGATATACCACCTCCTTCTTCAGACTGAAATATAGCATAATTGTGTTGTTTTACCGCATATTTCTGAATATGATCCGAACTTTTTTTTTCATATTTTCGTTGTCCCAAATAGCCTATATTCGCATAAAATGTTAGAATTCTGAAAATTAATATACCAGTATACCCCATATTGTGGTATTCGCTTCTACCAGTCGTTTCATACTAAATCATATTTCTTCAATTGTGGGTAAATAACAAACTTGAAAGTGGTGCGCCTAGTATTGGAAATTCTTTTGCATCTGATTTTGAGGTGCACCTTATAGTAAGAAATATGTCGATACTCTTATTATAATGCCTGAGTGTAACTATGATATTGATAGCAACAAAACCAACAGGAAAAGTAGGAAAGCTGAATTCGAATATCACACGAATATAAAATAGTTGTAACACTTCATTTACATAGTGTTAATAGTCACATAGATTTGTTTACTTAACAACTTGTAAGTTCTTAAGTACACAACAAAAAAGCTAAATCAAAATATATTGGGATTTTATCATAGTTCTTTTTTAAACCTATTTATCCTACTTTTTATAGAGCATAAGTCAGGAAACCAGACAAAAACAACTGTTGCTCATTGCACAAGGTTATCTCACTGGTCAAGGTTAAATCTCTCTTGCAAATCCATTGCCGTTGTAACAAACGTTCGCCATAAGATTCTATCCTGAACAAGATCAAGCCAGTTTCCATCATAAATACGTACTTATTGAAGATTTCCTCTAATATTGTCATCCCAATAATGTTTCGGTCTTCCTAGCCGTCTCTTTCCCTCCGGATTTACAACCATAATGGAATATAATCTTGCATTTTTTTCCAATTCGAGCTATATGGCCTGCCCATTTTAGCCCAAATCATACAGTCTGGGGAGTTATTGATTATTCAGATTAGCCCGAATCATACAGTCATCTCGTCCCGTTTCGGCCCGTATATCTTTCAGAAAATTTTATTTTTAAACATACGTAACTTGTTCATCTGTTAGGGTTAGGGCCATACTCCAACTTTCGCAACCGTAAAGTAGTACCGGCAGAATAGCCATTCTGTATATTTTTAATTTCAATTTCCCTGATATTAATCGCTATGTTATGAGTTTCTTGATTGAATAGAAACATATATTCTCCGATATTAAGACTATCTATTTCTTCCATGACTTCGTTTTTGCTTGTTACATATGCTCCCAAATATTGAAATTGTTTACTTTCTCTATATTCTTGTGTTTCTAGTGTTTCGGTTTATTAAGTATTTTTGTTTCCTCTATGTTTAACGTTAAATCTATCTCATGACATGCTTCAACAAAGACATCGGTGTTATTGGTACTGCATCTATATCCTGTCCTATTAGATCTGGTACATCCGTGATAGAAGTTGAAAGTGAAACTCAAAGATATTGTTACTGTGTTCCAAATATGTTAGAGCAACACTGTGTCTGTTTATGAAACAATTGACAATCAGAAGATATGAAATAGCGCTTGATTTCAATATGTCGTCGGGTTAATGATGAATTTCAAAAGCCTCGGTTTTAATGTTATGTTTAGAGATTGTGTCTAAGGAACTATGTGGCATTGAAATAGGAATAGGAATTACCTGTGCTTTTGACGTTAAGGCTGAATCTTGAATATAAATCTATTGAATGCATCATGGCAGTTATGTATCTGTATGAAAAATCAGTGAAAATAAATCTAATATATTAAGATTACGAAATATGACCTTTATTATGAAGATACATTGGCTTGATAAGTAGTAGCTTAGTCTTTAGTTTCCCATATGGAAGTGACGATTCTCGGATTGATTTCAACTACTTCCAAAGATATGATTTAGTATTCAAATTGTGAAATACGGCCATCTTGTTGTGACATCAGAATAAGCTAATAAAGTTGAACCACTAGGTTGACTTGCTTCTGTAAGTTAGTTACTTTTCGAAAAACACACTTACATTTCTTTACATATCAATCCGCGTGAACAAAAAGTTGATTCAAGTCATTCAATGTTAGTCCCTTTTTGTCCTCTTTTACCAGGTGTATCAGCTTAATTCCGCTGTTTTGTAGGCAGCAAAACACATGGTGGGTGTTCATAAAAAGCAGAAAGCAAGTTAATCAAAGTACTTTCCCTCGCTAGCTACACATTTTGCCCACTTCTCGGACAATTTGTGGATACCACGCCAAAAAAAAGTCCTGCTCTTTCGAGGCAAACCACTCATCAAGCTATTTACGGACGTCTGCATACGAATCGAAGTGCTGCTCAGCGAGGGCGTGGCCCATCAGCGCAAACAGATGGTAGTCTGTAGGGACCAGGTCTGATGAACAAGTGGGATGAGGTAGCACCTCCAACTTAAGTGTCTCCAAGTAGTTTTGGACCACTTTTGACGTGTGTGATGGGGCGTTGTCGTGGAGAAATATCAGCTTGTCATGTCTTTGTTGATACTCCGGCCTTTTTTCACACAGAGCACGGTGCACATTGATCAGTTGTTGGTGGTAGCGGTGGGCATTGACAGTTTGACCCGGTTGCAACAGCTCAAAGTAGACGATACCCTGTTGATCCCATCAAACACACAACATCGTCTTTCTTCCCAAGCGATTTGGTCTCGAGGTAAATGTTGATGGTTGGCCGGGATCAACCCAAGATTTCTGGCCTTTCGGATTCACGAAATTATCCACTTTTCATAGCCCGTTACAATCTGATGCAGGAACGACTTTCTTCTTTGTCTGGCAAGCAACATTTCGCATGTGTGTTGGCGTCTCTCCAGCTGCCGATCGGTCAATTCATGCGGCCCCCATTTTCTGATCTTCTGAACCTTTCCCATTTCACGCAGACGCATGGAAATGGCTGCTTGAGTAACGCTCTATTGCTCGTGAAGCATTTGTTGCGATTGGGTATCGTCCTCGTCCAACAGCGCCTGCAATTGATGGTCCTTAAGTTTTCTGAGCCAATTTTCACGCTTCTTGTCACTCAGGTCAAAATGGCCGTCTTTGAACCGCCGAAACCAATCTCGGCACGTTGTTTCCGATAAAGCACTGTCACCATAGGCCTCCTCCACAAGCATTCTATGCGCGTCGGCATCCGATTTCTTCAAATGGAAGCAGAAAAGCAGAGCTTCCCGCATATGATCTTTTTCTGGCACAAAACTAGCCATGCTTACCAACGAAACACTGTGTGTTGTTGTCTGCACTTGCTAATTATGTGCACTGATTTGTGTTGCCAGAGGTCCAGCTCATCCACAAAATAGGTCTGGAGTGCCCATGGTAGCTTCATATGCTCACAAACGCCATCTATGGGCAAACAGCGGATTTAAGCTTATACAACTGGTATTTTTAGAATCACATATTGTAACACAGTAGTGGTGATAAGGCATCAACTTGTTTCAATCCACTACGAATCTCGAAAAATTTTGACACATTATTACCTATCCGTACTCTGCTCTGAGGCACATCCTAGCAGCTGAACAAGTTTTTCGGAATTCAAGATCGTACCAGGATACTGTATACATTTCCTTTTTATAGGATCATATGCTCTCTTAAAATCAATGGATAACTGGGGAACAGTCCCATTGCATTCCCATTTCTTCTCTAAGATGTGTTTCAACGCGAAAATCTGGTTCAAAGTGGGTATATTTCTTCTAAATAAACATTAGTGATCTCCACGTATACGCGTAGACGATTAACAAGTATATTACTGAATACTTTGTAACATGTTGGGAGTAATGAGATTCCGCAATAATCACTACAGTCCGATTTAACGCCTATTTTATAAACCAGAACTATTATTGAGGTTTTCCATTCCCTTGGAAGCTCCTCCTTTCTCCATATAACACTTATCAATTTATCCAGTTTCTTGATTAGTGCCGTTCTTTCTGCTTTAATTAATTCCGCCGGAATATTGCCTTTTCCCTGTGGTTTGAAATTTTTAAAGTTTCTTTATTGACATTTCTACCTCGGTCTCTCTTGGTTCGGTTATCCGTGGTTCTGCGGAATAAATTTTAAATTCTCCGTTCTTTACATTAAGAAGTTTGCCGAAATAACTTTTCCACACATCGATCATTTTAACCAGGTCTGTCTGAAGATGTCCGCGTTCGTTTCTAATCATTCCTTACCTTTGCTGGTAACCTTTTCTTAACAAGTTTACCGATTTGTATAAATCCCGTATGTTATTTGGCTTTCCGTTTTCCTCTATCTCCTGGAGTTTCTACGTCAGATATTCTAGCTTTTCGTTTCTGAACCCGCATGTGACGTTTCGTTTCACGTTGCTGTAGTGGTTCGTATTTGCTTCGCTTTTATTACTTAGCCATAGTTGCTTTGCTTCTTTTTGTTCCTCATGAAACTTAAGGCACTCTTCATCAAACCAAGACTTGTTTCCCTTCTGTTTCTTCTCATCTGCATGTCCCTTTGCTGCACCCTTCACTACATCACGAATTGTCTTAGACATATTACTTGCAAGAATTTCATTATTAATGTTATTTTAATTATTATTCGAATCGGCTAAGATTTCGAATCTATTTGACATTTCCAGTTGGTAATCTGCTTTTACTCACGGATTATCTAATTATTTCCTTTCGAATTTTAATTGCGTTGATGCTTTGCTTTCTCTGTTCGCAATGCATACCGTTTCCCTCACTTTTGTGATCACAAACTGATGGTCGGTGTCACCTTCCGCTCCTCTGTAAGATCTAATGTCCATGATGTTGGTGTGTCCTCGTCTGTCTACTAATATGTAATTGATCTGGTTGAGAGTTTTACCATCCATGTATATTTCTGTATGTCATTCATAAGCATGTCTTTCTAAATCGCATTTTTTTTTCAGTTTTTATATTCTTTTCTTTAGTTCACAATGGTTCGTGGTGTCCTCAAATCTTGCAATATTAATTTAGCTCATTTCTCGACGTCATACAATGATGAAAATTTGCACAGAGACGTAAGTCGAGTGAAAATATAATATTTTATTGTTATTTTCATATATTTCTATATTTTAAAGGCATGATTTAATATTTTTTTAATATTACCCATAGATACTATAGCCTGCAACGTATACTATAGTTGGTCATAACGTATTTCTTATAAGAAATATTTTAACGGGAGTTTCACAGGGATCTGTATGGGTTCGTTTGTTGTTTTATCAACGATCTTATTTTTTTTATTGGCCTTAAATCTGTTCTTTATGCGGATGACACAAGGTTCATATCCTCTTGTAACAATACCATGCAAATTATGAATGAAAGCTTCGGAATGGTTCAAGAAATCACCATTGGCTGAACTATAAATTGACTAAAGTCATGTATTTTTCACTTTTAAACAATATCTTCTCTTCAAATAAGAAAAACTCAGTAAGGTTATTGGGGCTACATTTAGACATGAAACTTGACTGGATAACTCATACCAATATTTTATATACAAAACTTTCTAAAGTATTATTTTTGCTGAGAATATTAAAATTTTTAATACCTAAAAATTCGCTATTGCAGGTCTATTTTGCGTTTTCTAATTCCCTGCTGTCATATGGTGCTATTTTTGGGGGGAAATTCTACAGGAGCAAAAAATGTTTCACTTTTACACAAAGCTGCTGTTAGATGTTTTACTGACTTCGGTCCTATGGAATCTTGTCGATGTACTTTTATTGAGTTGGGAATTTTAATAGTTTATGGTATGTTCTTATATCAAATCATCATATTATAAAATTCGTTTTGAGGTCAGAAATTTATTTATTGCATATTTCTCACTTTAGATTGTCTAAGACTGGTTATAACTACTTACAAATTGGTCTTAAATTCTATAATATGTTACTCCCTGTAATTAAATCCCTTGAAGGTAAATCATTTACATTGAGAATAAAACATCTTTTAAAACAATATGTGCATATATTTTAAATGATTATAAACAGTATTTTCGAAGTTTGTAGTAGAGGAAATTAATAAATTCCGTTATTTATTTCAGTATTGTTATGTATTCATTACTGTTGTAAAATACTTATATTTGCTTGTGATTTTTCTTGTGTATTCTCTGTAAATTCGACTACATCAACACATCTCTGATGTCATATGATGCATAATGTAGCAATAAACAATTAAAGTACTGAGTAATATACTGCTAACTCGCCTACGCGTATACGTAGATGAAATAATTGGAGATCACCAAGGTGGATTTGGAAGAAATAGATCCACGTTGGACCAGATTCTCGCCTTGATATTAATCTTAGAGAAGAAATTGGAATACAATGGGACTGTTCATCACTTATTCCTTGATTTTAAGGAATATAACTTGATGAAAAGGGAAAACTATGCGATTTAGAATTCTGAGAAAACTTGTTCAACTGGTGAGGATGTGTCTCAGCGACCACATAACCTAAGTATGGATAGAAGGTAATAATAATAATATGTCAGATAGTTTCGAGATTCACTACGGATTGAAACACGGTGATGCCTTCTCACCATTACTGGTTTAGCTTTGCGTTAGAATATGCGATTCTGAAAATAAAAGAGGACAAAAAGGGACTAACATTAAATCGCTTGAATCGGCTTTTCGTATTCGCGGGTGTTGTGGATTTGATAGGGGACGATATAGATGCACTACAAATTATGCCGATGCCTTTGTAGAAATATGTCATAAGATAGATTTACAGTTAAACATATAGAAAACCAAATAAATAATAACAAGCCGAAACACTGGGAACGAACGAAATAGATACCTAACAAATAAGAACAAGAATATAAACAAGAAAGTAAACAAATTGCAATACTTGGGAGCATATGTAACAAGCAAAAACGAAGTCATTGGGCAACTTATGTTTCTATTCAGTCGAGAAATTAATAACCTCACGATTAATATCAAGAAAGTTGAAATTGAAAATATACGTAACGGTTATTCTGCCGGTAATACTTTACGGTTGCGAAAGTTGAAGTACGACCCTAACCGATGAACATAAATTACTAGTATTTGAAAATATATTTTTGAGAAAGATATACGGGTCCAAAACGGGAAAGATGACTGGAGAATGGAGGAGATTACATAATGAAGAACTTGACGGATTTTAGTACTCACCCGATGTTGTAATTATACTGAAATCGCGACGATTAAGGTGGACAGGCCATGTTACTCGGATGGGGAGAAACGAAGATTATATTCCATTGTCGTCGTTAAGCTGGAGGGAAATAGACCGTTGGGAAGACAGAGACGACTTTAGGTGGATAATATTAGAAGGGATCTTCGAGAAGTAGGTCTTTGTGATGAAAATTGGCTTGATCTTGCTCAGGATAGAATCCTATGGAGAGCGTTTGTTTCTGCGCCGATGAACTTGGGAGTTCCGTAATCCATAGAGTAAGGGAGTAAGTTTGTTTGTAACTATTTACATTTGAATGATACAAGTATCAACGTTTTCTTTAATAAAACAAAGATTTTTAGGAATATAGCATCCTTTTGAAATATAACTCACTTTCCAGGTATTTTCCCTTGTTTTCCTTTTCCAAAAAATAAAAACACATGTTTTACCCATCACTTGTCGTGACAGAATTTTTGTATCTGTAGGCTACTTCTCCATTAGTACACACATAAAATAATGCCACTTTTGATTCCATACGTTTGCAACTACGAGCAAAAATGGAGAAGGAAGGTTGCATTTCAATTCAATTATCTTAATCAATGGAGTTCTTATATTCAGCCGATACGCCGGTTGTGAAGTTAATCGAATGACGTTTTAATTGATTGCACAAATAATGGAACGAAAATAACTGATTTCATTAAATGGATTCCAGTCGTGAAGTGGACTCACATCACTGCAAGAATCTATGAATGGATTATGAAATACATTTCTAGCTAGAGCCAAGAAGTCTATTTGGTAAACTTAAATAACTCCATATTTTCATTTTAGAGAAATATTCCTGAAGACAGTAACACTTCTGTTTCCAAGTTCTTGCAGGGTGCAAATTTTGGTATGTTTTTTGTAAGTGGATTCAAGAAAGTCTTTGAATTTATTTTAAGGCCTTTAGGCAACCATGGCTCAGGTCGTATGGATGATAGGATGAATTGGTGGAATGAAGAAAGTGGGAGGAAACAGGAGCACCCCGAGAAAACCCAAACACACGATGTTTGTCCACCACAAAACCCACATGGCATGAGCAGAGATCAATCCGGCGACCCCTAGCACCAGAGGTTAGCGCTCTGCCAACTGAGCCACCGGGGTCCCAAGAAAGTCTTTGAGCACCCCTTGGAAAGGTCCTGTAGATTATGAAACCAATACAATTTCAAATAATTACGGGCTATGTAACAGTAAGGCGTAATAGGCAAGGCGCTCGTTCTAGCCTTGTGGAGAAATTTAAGATAAAGTTATGGAAAATGTTACCATATAAGATCGAACGTTATTTCGTGTGTATCTTACTTGCTTTTATTCAAAAACAATGTAAGTATTTCTCATGATCATTTAATATGCACAACATTCTTGGTTTCTTTCTTTCTTTCTTTCTTTCTTTCTTTCTTTCTTTCTTTCTTTCTTTCTTTCTATCTATATTTTTTCTCTTTCCAATTCGCCCATATTGCAGATTAAAGGAAATTCTGTGTTGTCAACATATTACGATGTATTTAAGTTTTCCTTATGTTCTGGCAACTGTAATGATACTCATTTCTAGCTCATCTGAGATGAGAAGATTATTCTTTTATGTCTAAGTGTAATGTGCGTGTTACAGTGTAAACCAAAAGACTATATCTGTAACAGTATTGGAGATTAAAATTAGTTTTCTCATGTAAACGTGAAGTTTCGCTATAAAAATACAGTTTGCTCAGGAAACTATTGTTTTACCATCATCCCCCACTAGTTACAAAACGATGCTTCTCTCAAAGAATCTCAATGTCATGTAGAAGAACGTATTCAAAAATCATTTTGCAACTGGTGGAGACTGATATTTAGAAGGAACATTTTATACTCTAAAGTTGAGTTTCTCACGTGGAAGTATATGTTTGAAATTCAGCTAAATAAACCATCATATGTCTGAAAGTTCTTATGATATTCAACCCGCATTTTGTGTGACAAATACATATATTATGAACATATTACAAAAAAAAGTTTCTAGTTGATAGCATCAGCCGTGTTTGAAATAGAAAATATTTACTGCTTATCTCTCTGACTCTAGGAGCACAGACACTAAAATACCAGAACATATGTTTAAAAACAACATCGAAGAAATACGAGCATGTCTTTAAGAGAAAAAACATTTTGGTCGTCGTTAGAGGCTTCCAGGATTCACTTCATCTTCTATCAGACTTGGTTTCTAATCTGAAATGCCCGAGTTCCTGAAGAAAGGACAAAAAGCAGCACACGACCTTGTAGGCAAATAAATCGACGATAGTAACAGGAATACAGTGGGTAGTGGAATCTGCGAATAGCAGAGTTAAGCGGTGGAAGGCTCCAGATCATGTAATACCAACACACACACAGGTAATATAGAGTAGGTCTGTATCGTGTTCCATTTGCAACGTCTATCGGTCTGCGGCTCTGCGCTTGTGAGAGACACGTCTAAAGATGAATATATCGCAAGAAATAACGCAGTTACTTGTGGAGAAAAATAATGGTTTACAATAACATGTCAATAATGAACGGTGGGATAGCAGAAAAACACAACATGTTGGTGTCACACAAAATGTGGTTTGGATACCATAAGAACTTTAAGATGGTTTATTTTGCTGAATTTCAAACATATACTTCCACGTGAGAAACTCAACTTTAGAGTATAAAATGTTCCTTCTAAGTATCAGCCTCCATTAGTTACAAAATAATGTTTGAATATGTACTTCTACACGACATTTAGATTATTTGAGCGTAGTGTCGTTTTGTATCTAGTGGGGGCTGATGGTTAAACAACAAAGTTTCCTACGAAAACTGTATTTTTATAAGCAAAATTGAACGTTTGCATAAGAAAATTAATTTTTATCTCCAAAACAGTTACAGATATAGTCCTTCGGTTTACACTGCAACATTGTCATTATATTAGTACTTTTCAAACGAAATTTGGATTTGATAGCTTAAGCCATTCTGGAGATATCAGAATTTATTTTGAACAACACTATAAAAATTAGAATCCGGAAGTGGTCATTTTCGGACGCGCTTTCTATGATAACCAGAAGTAGTATGGACATAGGATTTGGATTATTGGAACTCTCATTGTCTAAATATTACATGCAAAATGTCATTAAAATCTGTTGAGGGGCAGAAAACGGCCTTTTTGCGCAGTACTTCTTTCATAAAAAATTCGTTTTTTTTTCTTCTTAAAACAGCGTAGAAATCTATAGTCTACTTGTACGAAGTAGGTAGGAAATATGAACAGTTACAGTTACACAAATTATTCTAAATTGGAATAGGTTAGCTATTTGTAAAACTTTCAAATGATTTTCATTACATCTAATTTTCTGTAGAAAAAGTTAATACTTCATGATAATAAACTATTTACTTTAATACTTGTAAAGAAATAATTTTCTACTGACAAGAGGGTGGTTTCTAGATGCAGCATTGGCGAAGTTAAGATTTGCTTGATACCTGAAATAGTATTGAAGAAAAACATTTGGAACATATGGTTAGAAAGGGGATTTGTGCGTAAGATCGGAGAAGATCTACAAAAATTCATCGACGCATTATTTCTGACGCAATTTTGTGATATTCGAAAGAAGATATGAAATTGTGATGCCGGCCGGGTGGTCGAGCGGTCTGCGGCGGTAGGCTATCGACTCAGCGGTCCCGGGTTCGAGTCCCGGCAGGGGCATGGGTGTGGATTTTAACACTTAACAGCTAAAGGCAAAATCGTGACGGGCCGAAGTCAAAAGTTACTAAACTGGCCCATATAAAAATAAAGTTAAAGTTATGAAATTGTGATGTTAATGGTTTAGACACAATAGGATAAGGATAGAAGATTTATTATGAATAACTAAATGTGAAACATAAATTATTTTGTGAGTGATTCGGTTAGGTTAGGTTATATTAGAATTTTATACTTAGCGATAAGATTCAAGTATTCTGATTCGTGATTAGGTTAGGTAGTTTTGAGTATTAGGTTAGAATGATTTTTGTTGATGTATATACCACCAGGAATTGTGTATAGAGTAGTTTGGGGTAACATAATTATCATTCAAAAGTGAAGTGAAATTGTTAGATAGGCTAAATAGCTATCTGCTATCTAGCAGCAGCTATCTGCTGCTAGATCTGCTATGACATAAAAGTGCAAAGTGTATTAATACTCTATGAGAATGATAAAATTGAAAGGAGTTTTATATCTAAACGTTATTATTGTTTCTGTGGATTTGAATAGATCAACAAAGTAAATGATGGGTTTGCAGCAGAGTTAGTATTTATTATATTTGCATGTTTTATTTACAAGGGTATATCGATATGTTTTGGGGTGAAATGGTGCAGTTTTTTAGTGCATATCGTGTATATTTTTGAGGTTAGAGCATATATTTAACATTGGTACATACAAATACATGATTAAATTAACGATTGTACATTTTCTACTTTTTTAAGTGAAAACTTTCTTCCTACAATGGTATAATTTTTAACTTCACCTTATTATAGGGTGACCACCTTTTCACGTTGAAATTGCGGGACAACCCAGCATGAATTGCGGAATATTACTTGCGATGAAACTTCATATTGTATTTTGCAAATTAGAAGTCCAGCACGATAGCGATACTCAACGGGCGACTATATCCAAAACGTGTTTAACAAATACTATAGTGTATGTTTCTACGAAACTGTGCTGGTAGCGCCCTGAGACTTAATTTGGACTTTTCCAACCAACATTCGTAAATCATCTTCCTCTCTGTAATAAATCAGGTGCTTCGTTCCACAGTTGGAAATATTCTCCGTTTTGTATGAGAAGTGATGGTTAGATTATTCAAGGTCGCTTTGAAAAAATTCTTTAACTTGAACAGAATTTGAACCAATGTTGGTTTCCTTTTGTACGGGAATGCTCAGCGCGTTTTCCCTACTCCATCTTGCCAACGAAAGACAGCACCCATGAATTATGAAGTTCAAGTGCGAGGAAAATGTAACATTGAGTATATGTGATATATTTTGTCTGTATGTATTCTGTAGTAAGTAAACACATATGTATGCATGTCCTTTTTGTTATGTCGAATTATGAAATGAATATATTATGGCAATTTTAAGAATAAATACAGTTTAGGGTAAGTATTGCCACGTTAAGTTACGATCATTTATTGTCTTTTATTTTAACATAAACCAGCCTGAACGAAGCTAACATCACAAAAAAAATGTCATTAGCAAATGGAGAAGTTAAAACTGCAATTAAAAGTTATAATACACTTCGTGCAATATGACAAGTTGAACGTAACACAAATTAAAACTTTTGACAGTTTTTATTTAAGTACCAAAAGTCGTCACTTGCAGGCGATTCGAATACAACCATCAGGTTTCCTACTTCAGCAAGTGCCTCAGGATTGAATTTGATTCGGCATCATATGTCTATATTGCACGAAAGTGAAGGTTTTTGTAAATTTCCGAACGGACTAACCTACTGACTGAAGTCGCTTAGCATCAAAATTATCTCCACATTTTCAACCTCTGTGGAATAAGAAAAGAAAAAACTACATGAACTTGCAATAATGTTAGCGGTATAGAACTTGCCAACTCGCGTAACCCTCATGGCCGAAGTCTTTCAGGTCCTTGGTTATTTTACACTCAGTCAATTATAATCATAGCGCACTCTTTAGCAGCTCTTAGAAAGTTTAAGTTCAGAAATTGAACTATGTGGCAACCTTGCAACAACATGAGTGACCACTGCGCTGGTTTTAATACAATGAGTGTATTAGTGCAGTTTTCTAGTACTAATTTTTGTGAAGAAAATTATTTTTGTATATCTAGTGGTGATGTAGCGAAATATATGTGAATAAAAGTAATTAGAACTTTTCTCTTGTTTTTATTGTTCATAAAATAAATTATAAAGAGCGATGTTGCTATGTCTGTAGTAACGAAGAAGTTTTGCTTATTCTCACTTGGGACGTTAAATACGGTTTTTGAAACTTTTAACAAATTATATAACATGGTTTTCATATGTATAGAATCTAACAAAATAGTAGTCAATAGAGATTAACTCATAAATGCACGAAACACTGTAACTGAAACAAAAATAAGTATTATATAACTTTTACTTTGCTTTTATTTCAGTAAGAGTTGAGCTTAAAACCTGTCGGTCTGATGTCTTCGTAGCCGTGCGCGCTGCGTCGCGTTATTCCCCCCCCCCCTTTTCGTCCATAAAGCTGGCGACGCGAGTTTGAATCTCGAAGCTCGCGACGCGAGTTTGAATCTCGAAGCTTGCTCTTCTTTTCTCACAAAACTCCGTCATCTATGTTCGTATTGTATGGACGTAATAGTTTGGTTTCTGTCAAATGCAAAGAAATCTAACAACGATTACCATTCCTTAAATAAGGGTTAACCATTTCAATGTTTAGTCTAATAATTATATCGACAGTTTTAATAGTCATACCAAAATGTTTGGAAAAGAGCAGTTTAATCGAGGTCATATTCGCTGACGTCAAACTTGAGGTCAGTGACTCTATCTACTTTAATGTAATTTAATCACTTGCACGAATTCTTAAAATGCAGAAGGCTAACCAAATGAAAAGCGTCTGCCAATTTTAAACACCAAATTAGAAACGGCTGGATTAATCGAGATCACTGAACCCAAATTTGAAGTCAGTTTCTCTGGACTTGTTTTCGTTTAGGCGCTAGTCTCCATTACAGATGGAGGAATCAAAATTAAGAGGTCCAATATTTTAAGGTAGCTAACAGACAGAACATACCAGGTGGACATGAGAAATTAACGGAGCTTTCTTGTTCTTGCTCGATCTAAATCCACATTGTTCTCCCCTAACGAATATCACTGGTTTCTTGATTTTGGTAAAATGTACTATTTTAGAATTGCATTTCTTTAAGTAAACTTATATCAGGCATTATTGCATGCATAAATAATCAATTTCTGAGTAGTATAATAATCGTTAAAAATACGAGCGGCATTCCCCCTACTTTCTAAGGTAAGTTATAGTTTTACAAATGAGGTTGGTGTATATTATTCTCCCAAATGCATCTTGGGAGAATATATCACTTGGGAGAGTAAAATATTTAGCATCAAGTGAATAATATATTTTACGATTTTGAAAGAAAATTATATTGGCGTAGGTCAGGGTTTCTCAACGTAGAGATCGCGACCCGCAGAGGGGTCATAAGTTGTGTGTGAGGGGGTTGCAAGAGAAGGTGAAAAAATAATTTAGCTAGTGTTTGTAGATTAAAACTAATAAATTTGGAAGGCGATATTTTATTTTGCTTATTGTTTTTATAATTAGGGTCTACTAAAATAATGTAATTTGTTGAATAGTTTTGAATAATGTAAGTAGGATGTTTATTATAAAATACAGCATATGAACGGTCATGTTTTGAAATGTCATGTTTTTAGTTGCAGGATGAAAAAGGTTGAGAAACGCTGGCATAGGTGGAAAGCGAACCTATGATTCTTAGTGTGGAAAGTGCACATAGCTAATCAAGCTAATAACCACGCCAGCAATCTGTTGTTATCCAACGATCCAACAAATCAGCTTATCCTTATTGCTTGTTTGCTTACACACTCATTTCGCTTACTTGTGGTTTCCCTCTTTTTCTGAATATGATTGTATTCAGATATTGTATTGATGAGGATGAGGTCTCTCCCGGAGTGAGGAGTTGGTCTACTGCTCCAATGCTGACCAGACATGTTGGGAAAGGAGAGCTGAAGCTCACAACTGTGATCGCCACTGTCTTTTATTCACAACAACAACCCAATTGTATCCTATTACTATTGATTCCAACATTTGCATAGTTAAAATTAACACAAAAAATTGACACCTATTTACAAAGTAGTTCTGTAAACATTTCGTGTAACTGCCAGAGGAGGTTAAAAACTAGAAAAATGTCGTGTGTGTATTTTGAAGTGTATGTTTTCGATTAATATTATAACCACAGTACGGGATTTTCGAAACAGCGAATATTTCAATATAGGTTCTGACTCCTACATTCAATGTCCAAGAAGATGATATAGTCACGGAAAAAGTATTACGGGAACAAGCATCTAGTTCTTTTAAATTTAGCTCTTAGATAGTTACCCATAGCTTGAACCTGTATCTTGCAGTCCATTAAACATATTACAGCCTAGGCATAGATGAGTGCCTGTCCCATAAATATAAGGTAAATGCACAAAACAAAAACAAACAAAATACGCACTAAATATTATGTTCCCGAAATACTTTTTTGGGTTTCTTTACGCCGAGAGAAATTGTCCCTTAAATATGCGAGGGACTTTCGACCCCACAGCACATGTTTGGCCATTAAATAAAAGTTAAGTAACTGAATAAATACTCCCAGAGAGTACACAATAAATGTAGGCTCTACACAATAGAAAGGGAGGTATATTCTCACTATATACCAGCAATATTCATGCCTGAATATTTTCAATACATGGAGTATATATTTTATGTCAATGTCCGCCTTCGGAAGATTTCAGGATTATTGTTGACTTTCCAATTATATTTTAACTTTCTGCTACTACTATACGTTTTATCCTTGTAACGTTAAAATACAAGATTTTGCAGTGTAACGTGCACCTTTCTCTAATGTTCAATTCTACTTTTATTCTATGGGAATATATTTGAAATATTCCCCGTATTTTTTTCACAATACCAAGCATTCTAATCTCGGGACATGTTCCGGCATATTTCTAATTACCTACAGTGTAAAAATAGGAGACACAACTTTCATCCAGCTGCCTCCAATTTTTGGATTAACCTACATTCAGCCAGTTTTCGGTTGAACGTTTTACTTTCTGTAAAATTTCAAAATGCGTTTATATGACTGTTCCAACGTATTTCATTCAAGCATTTTTAATGTAGAAAAGAATGAAAGGTAATATTCCTTTAAAATTACAAATGAAAAAAAAAATAATAAATTGAAATGTTCGGATTTCGATCCAGGTTCACCAGCACACTCGTCAGACGCTTTTGTCACTTAGCTACGAAGGCAGTTGGTGTTTTTGGCTTTCCGAGTGATATCTATTGCTAGGGTTTTTCTGCAAAGGAGGTTAATTATTAACACGTTTTTGACTTTACTACGAGGAATGTCTCGTTAAAAAAGGAGATATACGTTTTCTACAGTGTAAAAATTTATACCTAACTTAAATTATCTTTCCCCCAATGGAATTCTTGCCGTTCTCGGTCCGCCAGTGAACTGTTTATTGCTCGCAGTATTAAGGCAATATAAATATAAACACTCAAAATGGCGGGGCGTTCAGTGACAAGCAAATAACTTTACTCCTGTTACTGGAATATAGAATATCCAATTAAGGCTTAAACTTCAGCCACAAAAGTACGTAACTTCAAAATTGCATGTTTAGCTTACACTTAGATTCGAAAATGACCGAGTTTTAAGCGTAAAATAAGTTGAACGTTCACGGTCAAATCACTTTGGCCAGTTTCAACGCATTTTCAGTTAACGTTAAGCTATTACAAAGAAAATGTTGATTATAAATGGAGTTAATTTTACCAACCTTTCCACTAAAAGGCTTACACTATAAGCCTATATATATCCACGTTTAAGAGTAAATACAACCAAACGCTATTTTTTTACTTTTATTTCTCCGTAAACCGGAGTAACTTTAATTCATTTCGTGTTTCCAACTTTTACAGTGTGGGAATACTCCCGGAATATTAGGAATTAATACGCAACAATCCTGGAATATCCTTCTTGCAAGGGAGTCATTTTAAAAACATGCATAGAATGAGAAACGAAGTAGTTTAAAAACACGTAAATATTTGTATCATAGAACTTTACCTTTTGCTCTGGGAAATACATTTTAAGAGAAAAACAAAGCAGAGTTTACTTCCATAGTATTCAATGCTGTTTTACAGGGAATATAAAACTGTCAGTTATCGGACGTTTCACTGCAATAATAATAATAATATTTATTCCTATAAGCGTGACTTTGAACTTCCACCGCGCATAGAAACTGCATAAGCTGTTATTGTTTATTTTATTTTTCCTGGACTTTTGTTATTTCGGATATTAGTGGGCACTAATTTGTCTATAAGTGATTGAGTAAAGAAATTTTAGTGTGCATTTTGGTTTAAAGAACTTACAGAACGAATTTGGCTATTTCCAAAGATGAACTTAGTAATTGATGGGTTTTGGCTTCAGTTGGCAAAATGGAGTAGAGGAAAAGTGCCGGAATTTCAAGTACTAAAGCAAACCAACATAGGTTCAAATCCTGTTCAAGCCAAGTTTTTTCACAAAGCGGTAGTGAAGAATCTAATCATTACTTCTTATACAAAACGGAGAATCCTTCAGACTGTGGAATCAAATACCTGAGTCACTATAGAGAGGAAGACGATTTACGAACGTTGGTTGGAAAAGTCCAAATCCAGTCTCAGGGGGTTACCAGGAAAGGTAAAAACACGTCATTGATCAGAAGTATCCACTTTTCATGTTATTATTCTTTGAAAGAAATACTATAGCATTCGTTAAGCACGTTTTGGATAATGTCGCCTGTGGGGTATCGCTATCATTCCGGACTTCTAATTTGAAAACCTAGGTTCGATTCCGTAACAGAGAGTTTCTTTTTCGCATACACTGAAGTATTCAAACAGAGATTCATCTCCGCGTTGTAGAGAACTTACGAAGCATCACTGGTCAGAATCCGAATAAACAATATGTATGTCGTTTAGCATAATGATAATATACTTTTCATGTTTTTCATTGGTCTTTCTCTCTTCCTATCTTTCTTGAAGTACTGTTATCGTGTCTTCGAAGCTTCTTTCTCTTCTTTTACTTCTCCCTCTCACTATTCATGTTTATTTCTTCTCTTAATTACACACACACACTCTCTGTTTGCGCGTATTCCCCAGCCAAATCCGGGCCACTTTCGATGACCCGGTGATAGAGACTGCCCCAAACATGAGTGACCCGGTAACCCGATTGACCCGGTCTGGAAAATCTATTTAACTGGGAATTTTGACGTCGTATTTTTCGTGTTCTCGGGGTAACATCTCCGATCCTGGTCACTCCTGAATTAAACACTGTTCAAACGCAATGAAATAATTAAAATCTCTTTTTCATCTTCCGGGTTATCAGATCTACATCGAATCACCTCATCAGAATACGTTCGAATCTTAAACCTGATGACACAGTCCAAAACTTGACCAGCATCCCCCGACAGCGGGTGACCTGTTTCAGCTCTGCCGTGTTCATTCCATCTGCGCGAATTGTTATACACACTAGTTCATTAGTGTTGTAATTATTAAAACTTTATATTCGCAATAGTTGGAATATAGAGTGGTATGTTCGGAACAGATAGATTTTAAGATATGAGTAGGAAATGCCCCTCTTTTTTCGCTATTTCAATAGAAGGATTCTTTTTATATTAGTTTGGCACAAAATTCGTTTCCATCCTCTAATTTATCAACATAATATTCAATGCGTTCCCTTTTTCACGTTTGAAATGTGCATCATATAATGTCTGCTATACCTATATTAATATGCGAATATTGCTTTTGAACATTTGTAACTTTTCATTTTGATACAGATTGCATATGTAATCTTGGCTCTTTCTGATTGAAATTAATCAGAAAAAATATCATCTATTCATTTTCTTTGTATATTCAATTTGCATAAGCAGTCTGGAATGGAAGCTATGGCCCACGGTATCTACTGCGTTTGTTACGTTCAGTGATTCCGCCAGACCCCGGCCCCTGGGGGGGGGGGTCAGCCCCAAATCCCAGAGAGTATCCACAACTTTCACTTTATTTTTGACGGTCAAAAGTTGACAGAAACATTGCAAAGCTACCTACACCCTCCCAATTTTGACTTTACACACCCCAATCTGAATATCCTGGCGGAATCCACGATTACAATGTATTCCGAACCAGTACGTTCAAAGAGCCCATCGAATTTGCAGCCGAACCACACACAAACAAAGCATGCGTGTTACACTTTTGACATTAACCTAAATGTGTCTCCACTGGAAATCATGAGTACTTAAACTGACCATCAACTTTGATCGCAATATAGAATGTGACTAAATGAATTTTCGAGCGCCCTTTATATATTCGTATAGCCCTGAAAAAAAAAATCTAAAAGTCACTTCTATCTTGCTGTTAGATTTGTGAGCACTGCACTTTATAATGTTAGATTGTTTTCTACTACATTTAAATTCCATATTTTTATCTGTACTCCTTCTTCTTCTTCTTTTCTTCCCTTCTCTCTCTCTCTCTCATTTCTCTGCCTTTGTCTAAAGGCATCCATAGGTTTCAATTTTTCATTGTGTGTGTCTAAATTTCTCCCTCCGTTAACTTACATATATTGTTTCGTCTCGCTTTTATTCTTTCATTTTATCGATATTAATACATGTTTATTTTGAAAAACATAACGTGCTCATGATATTTGCTGATTTTAGTATGGGTGTGACGAAGGAAGGAGAAAGAGGGTGTCTGTTTACCAGACACGATTATGGGATAAGAAGGTGCCATTTGGGTTGCCTAACTGCACGGCGTTTGCTGTAGCAATTTTGTTTATGCGAAGTGTACCATCATGTGTAAAGAGTGGAGGGGTGGTAACATTTGACTCATCACGCTGTCTGCTAATGCGGGTTGGTGAGCAGCCCATTCATGTTCGTTCCCCAAGCAGTTGCTTGGGTACTAACAGGCCCGACGACGTAAACGTATGGATTGGACATTAGGCGTCTACCCCGGTCGGTTCCCTTAAGCTTTAGCAAGAAGAATTAAGGGATCTGCTCCCAGTTAGTGGCAGAAGCCATTTGGGGCGACAGTCCCGGTTTGCCGGTCCTTTCCCGGTTTCCCGGCCACACACACACACACACACACACACACACATATATATATATATATATATATATATATATATATATATATATATA
>JAGDQP010025571.1:0-14049 GCA_022664845.1 Lepisma saccharinum
CCTCAACCGGTGAAAATAATAATAAAAAAAATAACCAACTAGTAAAGTTCTCTTTACTTAAATATTCAGATTATAAGACTTACGCAGCAGACGCCAGTTATTTATGCTACATGAAAGACACTACTTATTATTCGTGTTTTATCCTCTCAAGATAATACCATGTTCCAACCTCCTTCTACATTTTCCTCAATTCAAACACTAGGTAACGATACTTCGACCTATGCAGCTATTGAGCAGGAACCATAATGCAAGAGGCCTGGGCTCTAATTTTGACCCATTAAATTTGAAAGTGCGCTACTTCTGCAGTGGGGGACAGGAGTTTACTGGCTGTAGAATCTGTTGAGAAAGAACATTGACTATGCACTTCATCAACTCCGACATAGAATGTAGTGACGTAAAGAGTATTTTCATTGCAGAATAACTTTAAGCAAGAAACGTGTAGAGGTTCTATGCATCACCTGTTATTTTCTCATTACATAGACATTAGCTAAACGTCTGCCAATTCCCGGAGCTAAAAATGTGTGTGGCTTTTTTAAGCAAACATGTTTCTCAAGCGACTTGAGAAACACACGAACAGCGCGTTCTGTAAAACAATGGAAGCACATGAGTGTGTTTATGCAAATGTGGCTCGATTTTCTGCTGCCGCGTTCTGAAAGTCAGCCGTTCTTGTTCTACAGAATGCGAGAAGATGGTCATGTTTACGATTTTTTATTTTTATTTTCTTCGCAGCGTTGCCAGGCGTTTTTAGACCAGTTACTCACACTTTCCCTATCTCTCATGTATAAAACGCACTGGCAACACCACCATCTTCAATTTTCTTCCTTCGTTTTCTTTCTTCTTTTCTTTTTCTCTACCAGCTATTCAAGCGATAGAAAGGTAATGTCGTAAGTGATAAAAGGTACAAAAGAAAACTCGTTGTAGTCTGTTTTCAAGTGGCGCGACGCATTAAAGGTGCATAAAAGGGCTCTAAATGTTAAAGCAGCGACTGAATCAGCAGATAGAAGTTCCGAGAAAGTTACGTTTTCAGTAGTTACGTCGATTACATGCGCAACATATAGGATCTCAGAAATTAATATTAATGTCTAAAGAGATTGTATGGTGGGTCGGAATAGAGTCAGAGATACTGGATTTGGTAGACCGTTGCACAGTATGTGCTTCGATGATTAATAAACCAGCCAGGGAAAATTTATTAATTGACCATCTTCGAATAGGCCATTAGAAAGAGTAAATATTGATCACGGTTACTGGAATTTATTAATTAATTTATTTGGTTTATTAATTTTAGTGTCTGTTGATGGCATGGTTTGTTAATTCGACTTTGGCCTAACGCCTTAGACTAGACGGCTACCCGGTCGGCAAGAATTCTTTAAACAATACGGATGCCTCAATATAATAGTTGCAGATAATGGACCGCCATTTTTTCTCGCAAATGTTTCATGATTAATAAATACTCCACCGTATCATCCATCCAGTAATAGGCTGGTTAAAAAAGCTGTACAAATAGTAAAAGCAAATTGTTAGATAAGAAATTGTTGGAAAATAGTAAGGTATTATCGGTGACATTGGCTCGTCGATGGTTAGATGACATATTGTACACATTGAAGTATGTAGCCTCTAACCGGTCCAAATTATCAAAGTGGACGGCTCTGTACAAGGGTAAATGAAGAGCGTAGTATAATATATGTAAAAAGACGAGGAGAAAGATGGAAGATGATAGTGTGAGGATAACCAAGAACAAAAGTATGAGCCTTGAATTTAGAGATAGAACACTTCGCTTATGGTAGATGTGGAAGGAATAAGAAGGCTGTATCATAAACATCAAATAAAGTTGGCGTATGAAGGTAATGATACTAGTAACTCAACCAAGCCTACAAAGAGTAATGGAAACGACTGGATTTGGAAAGCATATCAGAGTGAAGAAAATTGGGAGGTTCGTCAAGAAGCTGGTCAAAACGACACTAGTTCTATTCGGGAAAGACGGGATAATCCCGATAGTTCGATTAGCGAAAGACGGCTGTTGAGAATAGGAGAGCACCTAATAGGTATTAAAACAGTATTACGTAGGTGGAATAGCGTTGGGTGTCTGTTCATTTAGTAGAAGGGGAAGAAGTGCAAGGTTGCACGAATTGAGAATATATCATTAATATATATCATTAACTGCCATCAAGAACTGCCATCATTAACACTTTTGTCTTTATTATTGTCTTCGATAGGTAAGAAGTACAATATTATATTTAGTCAGGGAGTTTTGGTTGTACAATGTACTCATGTAAATGTGATATTAGATTTATATTTGTGTACAAATGATTTATGATGATCTTGTAGTCACAAGCCTAAGGCCATCAGTAGTTGACTTATAAAGTACGTACATCTCAATTGAATAGAAACCTATTGCTTCTCCAGGATTTATGTGATCAGACATTTGCATGAGTACTAGATTAACATGACTGAAATGGTTTTAGTTAAGCACGCAACTAGGCTGTAATATGCTAACCAAACTAACGTAATCAATCTGGTTTGGAAGTACATGTATGTTAGGTTTGATTATATACATTGTGATGTTTGATCTGATCCTTAGCAGTGTCTATGTGAATTAGGTGTGAGACACTGTAGTAATAAGTTATCTATTATTCACAGCTGATAAATACAAGTCTCTCACTGCTAAAATAGTTTAATGTAAAGTCTTGGAATGTCGCCCTACATGTATAAAGTGCCTGTGTGCATTGAAATGTTTGAACATATGCAAGTTTACCTACTGGGGGTTACTATTGTACGCAATCCTTTGGACATAATGTATAATGCATTAGCCGAAAACGTGGGGGGTATGCTACAATTTCAGGGTGCATTTAAGCAAATGAAATAGGAGATAATGTTAGCAAAACAGCTCTACCATGTACTACAGAAGTGTATTGGTAGATATTAAGAGTACGAGAATTACAGTGCATGTAAGATTATGGTAATAAAGTTGTTGATCTCGATAACTACGACGAAGTAACACGATCTGATGAAGCGAACACGTCGTATGGACGTAAACTAGTCAACATGGATGGGAGCTGATATGTTTTGAGTTCGTCAGCAAAAAGAGACAAATCAGTAAAAAAATGTCGTTCAAACAAAATAAATTAATTGTTGAATAGGCCTTCGAAAAGACGAATAGGTCGTTTCGCAAAATACAATTCACTAACAAGAATTTCACAATGCTCCGAGAAGGCTATGAACTTACTATGTCTAGACGAAAATATAATCAGCTTACACAGGTTTTAGAATGTGTAGTAGTGAAAATAATCTGCATTACTTGTAAGCAAGAAGAATTCTTAAATGCTTGTGCCAGCTGTATTGAAGTTAATCAACTTATTCATAATATTAGTGGACAGTCGGACAGTGGAAGTAGAAACTGTTGAAGACTTCGGGTGACCGGATTTCACAACATCGAACCATTGATTTAAAATTGCAAAAACCGTTACAGAATCACGAGATGACAAATTTAGTCTATCGTAAAATTAATATACTTAACTGGTTGTTGAATTTTCTAAATAGATTTAAGTTTTTGTGACAGAGAGATAACTGTATTATTAGCTGTGTTGTTTCTAACTCAGCGACTTTTATTTTTTTGCGTAATTTCCTTCAATATTCCTTACGTTAGGGGTTCCCAATCTTTTCGAAATCCCGGAGCCCCTGTGACTGATAATTCATTCATATATTCTTAGTTTAACCAGCCACACATGATGCAATAAGAATACACATCATTACACAATAATATTAACAGCCAGCACAAGTGAATTATCGGATTCCACATATTTCATGCATACTTACAAATAACTTGACGGCTAATAAATAAAATATACTGAATGTATATTAAAACGAACTGCATTTGTGAGGTCTAAACTGATATATCACTTTTCCCCCTTTATATCAGAATCAATTTGTTTAACTGTCCAGAATCCAATATGGCGGATTTCACGGTGACGGATATGGTGCTGTTATAGCGCAAAATGTTAGCCACTTCTTTCGTAACATTATGATATGATTAATATTGTGATTATAATCTTAGTTCAGGTATTAACAGATTATCTTTTGACTTTAGAATGAGTCTTGATTTCAATTCTGACCTTGGTTCGGGAGTAGAGATTATCGTTTAGCAGCTAAAATTTACTTTAATACTTCAGTACACTTTGTCCATTAATTAAATGTGCACTCCCATGAAATTGCTTTGTACACCTATGGGTACTTTCCTTGGAAGAAGAATTATCTCTTCTGTGAGGATTGATAAACAAAGAGTTGAGAAAGATAGTAATATATTTTATAGAGTATCGTGTAGTATGGAACAGAAACGTGAACTCAACAAAAGAGTGTAAAGAGACCATTGGAAACCTTTAAAATGTGGACATGGAGAAGAATTGAAAAATCAGCTGGATACAGAAGATGCAAAATCCAGATGTGCTGAAGAGAACAGGTGAGAGATGATCAATACTGGAGATAATGAAGAAGAGAACAAGAAACTAGTCAGGACTTTGGTTGTGCTGAAATTGTATACCGAATGATGCAATTGAGGCTATAGTTGGGGGGGGGGTGGAAGTGAAGGAAAAAGAAGACAAATCCAACTCCTTAACATTATTAGTCCTAAGTATTAGTAACAGTATTAGTATAGTTCTTAACAGTATTAGTATAAATAGTATGTTGGAATAAAAGGGAAAGCACAAGTTCCAGATGAATGATGGGGAGAGCCTCCTGCAGAACACTGATGATGATGACGCCTCGTAATATGTTACATTGAATTAGAACAATATTTCAAAATTCCTAGACAAAAATGAAACGTTCCGATGTGGTTGAAGAAATGGAAACATAAGGGTGGCTACTTGAGTGGAATCCACAGCCGGGAAAAAAACTAGAACAATAAACCGATAATAATAATAATAATAGAATAATAAGTATCGTGACCACGGTAACTACACTCAAACCGTAACAATTCAGGCGACTTCTTCCACCCTTGCATTTGTAGAAAGTTTCTTCTAAACAGTTGAGTGCGTCGGAGGTTCCTACAGAGACACTGCGCTATGTGCACTTTACCTATAAGAATAATCTTGTAGAAATAGGACATATGACATGGTCAAGTTGTGTTTTCTTTTCGTTAATAAAATAAAATAAGCAATACTTTGGATTTAACTGCTTAGGTTCATTTAATCTTTCATTTGAACAGCTTTATTTTTACAATCTTACTCGCCTCAGGTTTGTCTTTTCAGTTGCTTTATACCCTTTCAATGTTATTCATGTAGCTGTAAAGAAGAGATAAACTACAAGATGCTCGAAATTAAAGTAAGCCGGTTCCTACCAACAATTGCATGCAAAAGATAGTTTTAACAATATTCTGCGTACTTAGTGCTGAAGATGCTGAAAATATAGATTCCCTGTATAATCCACACACATCTGGGTTCATTTCAACTTGTTTCGATACACTGTACAAGTTTGGCACCTGTAATATACCGGACTTTCTCCTTAGAGGCAGGTAGTCACAAAAGCAAACAAGGGGGCCAATCGCGCCCTGTTGCCGAAAGGGGGCTTACCCAAAACTTCATTTAACGTGGCAAAACCTATCTGGGAGACAAGCCTACATTACGCCACGGGAGATGGAGCAAAAAAAGGAGAAATGCTATCGGACCTGAAAACGAGGCGGGTACCTGCCCATCAGTGCCTTGTTCTAGCCAAGGACCATCGAAGACAAAACACGCACTAGTTTAGAACCATGAAGCATGCATGGCAAATGTCCGAAAAGAAGTGCCAAAAACGCAGAAAGTTGGCAAAAAGCAGACAGCTAGGACACGAGGGAAAAGACCCCCAAAAGAGGGGGAAACGCAGGCGAGAACATCCCACAGGAAAGTGTAACACAAAACAATATTTTAGTAACCTAACGCAACTAGGCCCCTAAATTGTACAGGGCTCAACGCAGCCTCGCACTACTTAACATTAATCACGAAATTTAGATAAGTTCAACTGATTTGACTATTCCCTAATGTTTGCTGAAGAATCGAATCAAAATATCAAACTTAATTCCATCTTAAGTACTTTCTCATATACACATGAAATAACACTTCGCGGACTGAAATAGCGAAAGGTTGGGAATCTTCATAATAACACCACAGAGATGGTAAACTGCCTACTTCTTAATAAAATTCTTAACACAAGGAATATCTGGTAAAATATAATTTATTTATGCTTAAGAATAACAAACTCAATGCAAAAGGCTGATCGATGAATTCCGTGGAAAAATAAGTTTCTTAAGAGAATCTTTAGCACATCAAAACGTGTTAAAAATGCTGTTAATTTCACATATCAGAAGGTAAATTAATTGTTTACAGAAACGCCCTGCCTATGAACAGAGACAAAATTCCACACACACATATTTTTCAAAAGATTAGGCTACATTTAATTTCCAAATATGGTAGACATTCTACACATTAGCCAAGTTAAACAATGTACTGCAATCACAGAAGCATAAAATTTCTTTCTACGAAAAAGTTTAATTACACATACTGGGCAGAAATTTAACTTTGTTATTTCAAATTCGTTGTAAAATATTTGTATTTTCCATTTTTGTACTTAACACAACCTAACCTCTAATTTGATAATATAGTCAAGATATACTATAGTCGGGTTAGGATTAAATTTACAGAACGAATTTCTATGAGCATACTGGCTTTCGGTTTGCGAAAGCAACGACGGAGCTTTGAACTTTGTTTGTTATCGAAATAAAACATTACGAAACTTTTAATTTCACGTTAAACAAAACGGACATGATGTAGAGATTTCGTGCAATCTAAACCACACCAATTTCCGAAATGAACAAACAAAATGCTGAGTGGGAAACAACGTGCATTTGAAAAGTAGCATCAACTATAGTGCAAGGTAAAATATTCAACGCTTTCGAACCAATGTAACGTGCTGTAATTTCGCTATCTAAACATATGTGAACCAGACTTTAGTTTCAAAGAGACAATACGAAATTTAAGACATCAACCAATACATACCTTATTGTAAACCGACCTCCAATGCCTGCCAAATTAAGCGAACATTTCCACTTCGCTCATGTATCCAGTAAAAAAAAAAACCACTGACATACCGAAGGCACACTAATCACTTTCACACATACTGAAGGAAAGGAGCTTAGAGCCACAGATGCTTATATTTATATTTATTTAAAAAGCGAAAGAAAGGAACCACCGCACATCACATATACTGACGAAGCACCATATGCATCACGTCATCCACTTCCAGTTTTAAACAATATGGACGATTAAAACGCCAAACAGCAAAATATTTCTTCAGCTTTCACCTCGCTGAGATTTGAAAAAGGTGGCTACCAAATATTGATATATATCACCAGACGAAGCTGCTTTTGATTTTTATAAACTTTATGTTTTGCATTATTATTTACTCCATATTCAATTTTCGAGGCCAGCCGTTTTCAGTGCAGCATTTTCAAGTCGACGGCCATAACAGAACTGCCTCTCTCGGCCACGGTCATAGAGACAAGGATCGAATCTGAAATATAAAGCGGAAGGGGTGTGTGACTTAACCACCTAAATTTTTCAACTAAATAAATCAACAATCAGATCTTTAAATTTATTTGTAAAGATTTGAAACGAAAGAAAAATTGTTGAAGAAAATAATCCAATAATATATGCAAAGAATAATTAAGTAATAACATGAAGAAACAATAAGAATAAAAAATCCCGCTAATACAACAATGAAAGAGATAACCGGAATGGTTCGGCTTCTTTGACATCTAGACAAATAAAACAGTTTGAATTTTAGGCGAAGTCGACCAAAGAATTGAAAAAATATCACCGATAAAGTATGAACAAAGAAGACACGCAAAAGGGGAGAGGGTAAGATATGTAGCGACAAACGGATTGGGGGTTATCCTTCAGATAATCCAAAGTGTATGGGCTTTTGACGTACACCATTATTTCTAATTGCCTCTAGGATGAAAATCGCAAGTGGTCATTAAATAGATCAGTGTGCCCAATAATCACTTTGAGATATGAGAAAGTTGCCCCACCTAAGCAGCCACAAACAGTAATTGACAGTTTCTCTGTGTCGCTTCCCTTCAATTTTTGAACATATATTACAAAATCAGATTGAAAGATCGCAGGGCACAATGACAGGATGATCTCTTTACATTGGCATGCTAAACTTACCTTCGTACTAATATTTCCTCCGATACTGTTGGACATCGAGAGCCTTTTAGGCATGCGAACTGATGGTGTTTTCGCCCTCTTCACGTTTGCTCCAGGGCCCCAGGTGTGCCACTTCTGCAACAATTGTTGAATTCATTGCTTTGATGGAACACCTCTAAGAGGCGGTAAAATATTTTATGTTTCCTTGAAGGAGCGGATACGCACGAATGCTTCCACAATCTTTCTTTCACTGAATACAAAAGTTTTCCACCTCAACCAATTCAGATCCACCGAATGACTGACTGCAAACGTCACGCATACGTAATATACAGTTCACAGTACTCGGTGTCACTTCTAACGACAGCGAGTGTCTATGTCATAGTAATCTAGAGTTACTACCATATTTTACTCTACAATTAAACACTAAATTTCACGGGCCAGAGTACTTTTACCTTGGACACTCTCTATACCTTTCTTTAGAAGGTGTGAGCTATTTTCTATCAAACATTGTTGTATTTATTTGAGTGTTAGCTATAAAACAAGATAAACTAGCTTAGCATTTGTTTTGGGTGAATTACATTGTCGTACGTTTTCAGTTGATGATACCTAGTATTTCTGTGAAGTAAATCATTACGTAATTTCTTTCCCTTTTATTTATTTTCTTCCACTTGGTAGGTAGTGAAAATGTCCATTTATTGAAACAAAGAATTTCATTTTGCATCACAGTGACATAGCCATTGGCTTTGAAACATGAAATTTGCTATCAAATACAGAAAACGTTTTTGCCTTCTCTTCTGAGGCTTCGTGTAGAGAGACTTCCCAATTCATTAAAAACGCGGATAACCATGAATTCATTCGCTGACGCGAAATAAAGGAGAAAAAGGTAGTTGCCAAACTAATCCCATTACGCTTGAACGAGAACATCACACATTTCCCCATGTTGACTAACAAGTAAGTACGTAGTCGCCCAACTCGTGTGTAGGTGTGTTGGTTGAATATTTAACTGGGTGTGTTAGGCGCGGTTGGCTGGATATTGAAACTTGCAAAATACTCCTGGAAGAGTTCGAGATAAACTTTTATCTTACATTTCCTTAACAGATCCTCTTTGTGTTCACTCTTTTGTTACGATGAAGTAGCCTTTTGCAGTAACTATTTGGCAATCTTTGCATTTTTCTCGTCGCTAATAATACGACAATCAATTTTATATACATCTATACAAAACGTTTTTGTCATAATGCTTCTAGAGATGAATGAAATAACTTTACAGTCCGTTTTGTAGGAACATCACTCCATATTCAACTACAAAAGCGCAAGTTTTTCTGCAATCCATCTCCTTCGGTTTTGGTTTCCTCGTTGGCTGTAGATAGTAGTAGGCTAGTATTCAAGAAGCGCTTCCCTACTTTGGTGTAGTAGTCCCGTATTAATATAGTCTAGCTTTCGGTACCACAGTATCGTAATTTCAACATTAACTTCAAGCCTCAATTAGTGTCAAAGTTCCTTTTGATGCTATGTGTATGCTAATTTTTAGCAATAGAATGGCATATACTCTACACGAGATAAGCTACGAGTATATCTAGATGCTTTGTCTGTATGGTAGTCCATAGCAGAGTTATTGTGATGTGCCCAACTGATGTTTATTATCTAATCCAGGGGTCTTCAGTTATTTCTTCCTAGAGTCCGAATTTATGTTACTATCGAAATAGAATATTCTTTGCTGTCCACTTATTTATTTAGTTAACAGTCTGCGGTTATAGCCCAATTATGACCATTTTAGCATTGAATATTTAATAAGAATGGAAAGGATTTCAAAGGGATCTACCCTGGCCTTATTCGAGGTACCATCGCAGCATTCGCCTCGTGTATTCGAGGTAAACCAGGGAAACTTCAATCACGATGGTCTGCACCAGAAATTGAACCCATGTCCTCTGATCACGAGCTAAACAATCTACCGACTGCTTTACCTCTTCGGTAAATTATAGTCTTAGATCGCCCGGAAACTGAACTCGGGTCGCCCACGTGGTATGCAAGCATTCTACCCAGTGCTGAATTTGGAAAAATGTTTTAAACAGAATTCTACAATTATAAACCTATAAATTTATAAAAAGGCATTTTTTACTAACTTTTGCAATAGGAAAAGCGATATCCGTTGTACCTTTTAACATGAATCAGAACACTAAATACCTATATTTAGAATAATATTATTACTTATAACAAAATAACATGAATTTCGTCATAACAATGGCTAAAACACCCATCTCAACAGCAAATTAAATATTTAAGAATGATGGCTAGTGTTGAATTATTTACTAACCGTTTCATACGGCAGCACCCTTGTTTATGTGGTGGCGCTGATTTAGTCAACAGTGACTCAGTCGCTGACTGTGAGAGAGAGGACGAGTGTTGTCAACGCACAATATCGAAATGAAACTTAACAAAGCGGTCAGGTTCCAGTTATGACTCACAAGATTTAATATTTTCTCTTCGAGAATTATTTCGAATACATTCTAAGGTGCAGATTAAGGCGACCACATTTATTCCAGTGATTTTGAAAAACAATACCAAAAACGAGCGGTTTTTTACAACACTAGTCATCACATTTCCAGTGCAGGTCCTAGCTTACATACTTTTTTTCTAAATTTCCGTTCGCAAAATTTAATAACAAGGAACTGATTGATACGCAGTTTGCTGTTTGCCACGTAGCAGAAACCCAGGCTTGAAAGTTTTGTGAATATGAGAGAGACAGAGAGAGAGAGAGAGAGAAACGAAGACTGTACTCAAGTTAATAAATAATTGCATGTGATCTTTCTAATTTCTGTTCTCTTACGTAGCAGGAATTGTATAATTTTTCAAACAGTTCTTGAAGACCAAATGACTGCACCAATATTCCCATGTTAACTTTCATTCATGACTGTTTAGATAAAGTATCGTACTATGTTCTCTGCCGAAAAAACTACAGAGTTTTTAACACTGTAAATGACTGAATCAAGGCCGCTCAAAGCAGCGGTACTTAAATATTGAATCTGTAGTAGTTAATATTATCACCACAAGAATAATGCTACTAGCAGTTAAAATTGAACTCATTGTCAAAAGATATTTCCAAAATACTTTCGAGACTTTTTCGTCTGCGCCTTTGTGAATTTATGCCTGCACTCTTGAGGCTAAATTTTAATTATAACGGAATTTCGTTTCGGCGCGTTTCGGCCAAACTTCAGCACTGATTCTACCAAATAAAAGATACATTTAAGTTGTGATTTTACAAAATATCACTTGGCACTTACACCTCTAATATATAAGATTTATCTTGTTTTTTGTTGCAATAAAATGTATAGGGGACATTGATACTTCCTTTCAAATCTACTTGAGCAAGTGTAAATAGCTTCTTTATTATTTCTCAGGCCCGAGGAGATATAATATTGATTAAAATTTCAGAGATGCCAGTGAACGTTAATTTTTCTTGCATAGTTGTGTTGTTTTCTAAAAACTTTGGTACACTTTATTTTTATATTGGCTAGCCTAGTAACGTTGGGCTTCGGCCCGTCACCATTCGCCCTTTAGCTTGTCACCACTGAGTATGCCCTCAGTTTAATTCGATTGTAATATCACGAAAATTGGTATGCCGTATGTAAATTAATTTTACTTTTATTAATATTGTGATTAATTAATTTCTTTATTTCCTTCTTTCAATAAGCTGGCCAGCATTATTCTTTTCTTTTCTCTCTATCCTTATTACGTAAGAATGTGAAGTGTAAATATTTTTATTTGCTTTATTTGCTAAAATATTAATGTGGAATTGTATATTTATTTTAAAGCTCTATGTATTTTCAAAAGGAAGCTAAATTCTACGACAGAGCATGGGAGATGGAAGATTTTCGGGGCACTTGAGTATGATGACCCCGACAGCTGCTGGACATAACTGTAAACTATTGTCATTTTGCTATTTGTAGATGGGTTCTTTCTTTCCAGCCTGGCTGAGCGGCGCAGAGGAGTATGTACCCGACTACCTGGATGTAAGTTTCTTTGGATCCATGGAGGATGGGCTAATATGCTGTTATTTTTTATCTTCTATACCCGTTCAATTTAACCTGTTATAATCAAGGTTATATTTTTTGAATTTCGTTTATATTGCCCTGTAGCATAGGATAGGCCGTTGCGAGATGCAGTCAACAACTGATTTAAGGAAAGTACTTTTAACTTATTCTCCGTGATGAATCTTCGGACTTAGAATAATTTAGCTACTTCGGGACTTGTAGTTTTTCGACAAGTCGGCATGAAGATATTCTTGATGTCCATGTAATGCCCTCGAAGTGGGTAACAGAGAAGAGGTCAAGCCAATGGAGAGACGACAGGCAGAGAGCCATTATGTGATATTTCTTTCTGAGCTCTATTACAATATTTGAATTTATTTGTCTTGGGCCGCTCATATTCTTATGAAACCTTATGAAGCTAGTTATCTTATTTTACTACTTACTAGAGCCTTGTATTCTGCATTATACTAATACCCCCCCCCTCCCAGAAGTCATTATGCCGCTACATCTTCGCTTGCTAGTAAATTCAATGTCTATGTGTTCACGAGAAACGGTGTGCTTTTGTTGGTTTCAGGACTACATGTACTTAAAGTCCCCTTGCGAGGATTTTGGCTTGTAGTGCCTGGGGGTTCCCTGTAGCCTTTAAGCCGAGGGTTACGTCGTATTATTGGCTCAATTCACTTTGAACTAACCGTTTCACCAGGAAGACAAAGAGGGGAGTCTTAAAGGGGAATGTTTCGATCAAGTTGTGGATGATACGATTAAACCCGTGATCCTCTGTTATACTCGTCGGGAGCGTAGCTGCTATCCGCTACACGCTTGAATGAAGATAACCTCGCTTAACCCAAAAGTCTCATCAGTTCATCACTTCTCTCACCCACATTGCCATCGCAAAGAAGACAACACATTTGTAATGCAAATTATGAATTATCACAATATATGTATTAATCTATATGTGGTCTTGATTTGTCTTTGAAGTGCCGAATTTCTGTACTTCTTTCAACACTAGGCCTGATTAGCAGATATTAGCATATGGACCGTTAAAAACTATAATGATTTAGAGTAGCAATCTCTCAGGGAAATGTCCAGAGAGAAAGTAAAGCACAAAGAACTGACCGCCCTTATAGAGAGACATTTAAGGGTAGAGTCAGTATATAACTCTACAAAGCTGTCCGGTATTCTCAGGAACCGTACAAAATACTCCTAACAAAATACTGTGCAGCCCAACAGGGACATTTTAGGGACGACTATTAACCTCAATAAGCTGTTAAAATCGACACCCATGCCCCTGCCGGGACTCGAACCCGGGGTCTTCGAGACGATGGCCTACCGCCAAAGAGCGCTCCGCCACCCGGCCCCATGTTTTGATTTTACGCCCGAAAACCACAACGGAAGCGAATCCGGTTTTCCAGTTGGTTGCTAACAGCAGACAGTGACATTTTCCGAGTATTTTGTGAACAGGAACTTCCTTAAGATTAAAATCACAGTCACTGCTTCGTGGATAACGCGAGTTTTAAGTTCGTGAAAAATTGACTTTCGGGAATTCCACATCAACTGAACAACTTAACATACAGAATTTAACACAGGCTTAACATTTATATCGTAAGATGAAATAAAACAATACTTTACAATACATGACAATCTGCTATAATTTTGGGTTTATTTATATACAAAGCAAAACTCCATGCAGATAGTGCAAATGGGAGTCCGACATTATTTCATGTTATAATGTTCAATATCATATATTCATAACAACTGTTCTTGCCCCCACCCTCACTTCACAACTTAAGTGCTACGACTATAAACGCATTATATAGATGTTTCTCCACTATCTACGCTTGACCACTTAT
>JAGDQP010025571.1:14449-26807 GCA_022664845.1 Lepisma saccharinum
ATATATATATATATATATATATAATAAATCACAGCCATATTCAATCCACTAGTGGATGAGGCCTCTCCCCGAAGGGAGGAGTTGGTCTACTGCTCCCACGCTGACCAGACGGGTTGGGAGAGGAGAGCCGAAGCTCTCACTGTGATCGCCACTGTCTTTTATTAACAGCAGCTCCCCAATTGTCCTCACGATGCTGGGTCAACACCGAAATTTTTGAGCCCCCACCTATATATATATATAACAATACTGTGAAAATTATCACTACACTTCAATTTTCACTGTTTTTCTCTTGGTGTTGTAGGAAATGGTTTATTTTACATCTCAAAGTCAGGTCCCACGGGTTCTGTTTACGAAAAATACAGTACGGTCGAGTGAGCGAGGGTAGGTTAGTAGTCACGTTCGATTGTTCTTTTTAAGTACTAACCGCTTTCACTTATGTATACAATTGCAGAGTTACCACAAAGGCGGGTACAACAGGCACTCTTTACGATACACATAATACTTCAGAGCGGCAAAGCTAAGTTGGTGGTCAGGCTTGATTGTTTTAGCACTACATGAACTATCAAACGGCATGTAAAATACAATAATATAAGTTAATAAATAACCTGTCAGTATATCACAAATCAGTGAGCTGATACGTGTATCTCTGAGAGAATATACTGTACACACATAATATACAATGTATGCACACCTATTTCTTTTCTCGTTTGTGTAGTGTTCTTATATTCATCTGAGCGACATTGAAATTACATTATATGAAAGAAAAACATTATTCGTAGTAATGATAATTGTGATATGATTATTTAAATGTAGAATTCGTGAGTATTGGAAAATTAAAAGAGTGTCGATTCGAATTAATGCACTATAAAGCAGAAAGAGTGACATAGAAGGGGGAACTACTTACATTAGCTTAAAGTACTTCCTAAGGTAGGGGATTATGACGTGTCCGTTAAGATGGTGGCAAGATGCAATGGATTTGACCTAACCTGACTTTAACTAATCCGTCTTCGCTATTTTGACATTACTTTGCGTCTGTACATGAATCCTCTCCCGTTCTATATAAGCTTCATCGAGATGTGAGAGCAGCGAAAGTCTCTTAAAGACGTGCGCGAGTATACATACTGGCCGCTCGCATTACATGGATGCATTTAGATTGTAAAATTCGGGGGAATTAACATCAACCAAGTCTATGCAACGATTCTGCAACATAGATAAGGAGATAACCACAGAGTAATTGAACAGCCATGAGTTGGCAAAAGTAGTAGAGAATTAGTATAACAAAGTTCATCCTTTTGCGGATCTTAGTACCCAAAGTGGTTTGTTTTAAAAAAAACTAATAATACGTTATGGCCTGCAGCTTCCGCCAAACATTGAACCACCTATTCGTTTGCAAATAATTATCACAGAAACTTCTATAAATTCCTAGTGACAACCAGCAATCCGAAACGTGCTTCCCAAAGCTATCTTCCTATCATTTCGTTAAATACGCACTCAAATTGATCAACACATAATAAACATGCAGAGGAATATTTATGACGGCACTTCGTATTATCAATGACACGTATTTGTTTGCTACAAAAAACACGGATAGTATCTCGAGCAGGCGAAGTTGGGTTAGTTAAAAGTCAGGATCAGTGTTTTCTTTTTCACTATACACGATGTACTTTGAAATTAAAAACACCCTGAATGTGCTTGCACCAACGCGCAAAGAGCTAAATAGTATCTAGTGCCTCTCAACTCTTTCACTTTTATTTCACAATTATATGATTCTTTTTTTTATTATTTTGTTATATCTCAGTTTGGAAATGTTACAATTATCCTGTAAATTTTACATTTGGTGGGCCATAAAGTAAAGTGAACCAAAAAACGCTAAAATATGATAAACCTATCTAGGGAAGGCCCAATAAAACTTGTATTTTATTTTCCTCCTGCTGTTTTATTCTTCTAGTGTCCCTGTCCATAATTATTCATAACACGAAGAGACGCCAATAGCCGTAAGGTTTGTATTTGTTGATAAGAATAAAGTCTTGATTAGGTCAACCAGGTATTGTGCCATATCTACGCTCCATATCACTTCTTTAAACACACGCGGCATATAGACACTTAAAAAAAGCCAGCCAATCAAAAGTTGCTACGAAAAGCCATGTGTCATTTTTATTTCTTTGAAAGGACATTCAGATTGTGTGTGTTATGAATAACACATAGTTTACTACACAAATCATAGACTCAATGTCGAGCAAGCAACAGCGACGGACAGGTGAAGTAAAGTCAGTTTTTTTTTTAATATTATAAACGACTCACATCACATTTAAATCTTACTTCATGTGCGCGACCGCAACACGTAAGTAGCTAATAGTTCTCCATCTTTTTCAGTCTCATGTTACACTTCCCTAACTGAAGCTTGTGTTTCTATTTGCGATTCATGCACTTCAGCACATGTTGTAAATCTGTACTTCTCTAACTTTTAATTTTGTGGCTCATTTCAACTAGGCTTTACCTGTTGGTAAACTCGACTGCATATTATAACAAGATTCTGTCACACCTCCCAATTGTGGTGTCATCCCTCCAAATCATTGAGCGCACATCCCACCTTTGAAATTTTTACCTTTAAAAATCGATAGAAAACCTGTAAATTCTTCTTACACCCCCTAACTGTGACTTACCCCCACCCCAAACTGAAAACCCTGGCAAGATCCCTGTATGTACCTTAACTTCGTTCAGTCCAAGTACAAGCTATCGCACAGTACATCCTAATATTTCGTTACTCATATTGAAACAACATGCTTTCCATTATTTGTAAGCCCTCGCTCCAATTACTAATGCTGTTACCCCATATAATTAAATTTTATCTGATCCAATTGGTAAATTATATAATTCAAGATCTGAAATTGCTTCAGCCAAAGTTTGTCATCTTCTTTTGTACGTATTTTTAATTGTAGATCTTTCTTATTTTCTGATATATAAGTTTGAAGTGCAGTGGAATTTCCTGCATCGTAGTCTATTTTCTATTTGTCTCTTTCCACAAATATTTATTTCCTCTTTCACATCTTTTTATCAAATATATAGTTAGCTAATAGTCCTTTTGAATAATCTCTGGAACCGAAACGTGGAACAGGAAAAGAACGACTCTTAACGATCACAGTAAACAGAGATGTCAGGAAAAAAAAAATCAGCCAATGAAAATTTGGAATTGGGTTATGTTGTATTTTTCTGGGCGTAAAATCAAATTGTTTTATTATTACCCACAGAAACTCCTGTGTGCTTTGCTAAATTTTTGTGCTTTTTACCAATTTTTAAAGTAATAACTTTTGTGAAGATAATGGCCGTTATTATAGGTTATCTATTCTTCGATATATGTAAGTTTTGGTTTATGAAAAGATTCTCAGGATAGTAAATGATCCAGTGGCGGATCCAGGATTTTGGTGTGGGGCGCAGGTGGAACTGACCAGGAGCATTTTTCAGTAGTTTCCGCTAAGTGATTTTTTTTTTTATAAATTTATAATGTTTCCCCTATTGCTAAGTTTTACCATGGAATGTGACACTGGTATCCGCCAAAAATGAGTATTTCTAAATAAATTAGATTCGTCCTGAAACAAATCGAAGCTTTTTCTGAGATATTTTTTTAAAAAATAATGTTATAAAATAAAGTAGTTTCCCTGACGAGGGCGCCCCCCCCCATTTGAATCCGCCACAATTGGACCTTCGGGTCAATTGGGTCGGTTCGATCATCGCTCACCGAGATAGCTCAGTCTGATCATTTCGGTAAACCGGGTCCTTAGTCATTCGAGTTAAAACCTGGTCATTCAGACCATGTTTCGGACTAGGACACCTGTGTCCAGGTCACCAAAAGTGACCCTCTTTCAGCTCCGCTTACGGAAAGGAATACAAAGTGTTAGTAGAGCCCCAATGTTTACATTGGTTCAAAACTTAAATACACTTAAATACAGGGTTGCTTCACTTTTCGAAAACCCTGACTGTTTAAAGTTTTCACAAAGTTTTCTCGAAAAGTAAGGTAAATCAGAGTAACGGTTACATAGAACCTACAGTAACGTTACTAACGAAAATGAGAAGACTTTCCTATTAATTAAATAAAGAATTCTCAGAAATGTTTCTTTCCACTTCCGTAAGAGCACACTAGAGAATAATATTTACTGAAACACATCTAAAATTAGTATATATAATTATTTTGCTGCGTAATACTGCAAATGATAGTAATGTAAATCTGAATGGAAGTTGTGAAGTGAATCTGAATAATACTCTAGAAATTTCTGAGTATTCTTTGAATATTTTTTGAAAACTCAAAAAGTTTCTGATTTTCCTGAGTAACGTTGTTAGAAATATCATGTAGCCAGTTGCTTTGTTTACTCTCCAGAAAATTTTCTGAAACATTTTAACATCGGTTATAAAAGTATTCTTAATAAGAATAATTCTGATATTCTTAATAAGAGTGACATGTCTAAAGATTGTATATCGCTATGTTTTGATAAATCACAACAGGGTAAAAGAAAAACTTACTTTAAGTTTCAAACAATTTCTCCTTCTTCTATTGAACTTATTCTAAAAAAAAATAATCAGGTCGTGCTGAAGTTATCTTCGTATCTTCTCAAACATATTGTCGATATAATTTATAAACCTTCGTGTATGCTGATCAACAATTCTTTGTACTCTGGTAAATTCCCTAAGATACTGAAAAAATACATTATAGTGCCTATTCATAAGAAGGGCGACAAAAATGATCCGAAGAATTATCGACCGATAGTATTGGTACCTGTTATTTCTAAGGTTTTTGAACAGGTAATATTAACTTTATTAACCTACTATTTAGAACAAAACGGATGTATTAACGATTCTCAGTTTGGTTTTAGACAGGGGTTAAGTACCGTTTCTGCAGTTGAAAAAGTTGTTAGAGTGATCCTTGCCAACTTTGACTCAAAGAAAGTCACTTCTGCCTTGCTGCTAGATTTCAGTACAGCATTTGATTCGCTATCCCATTCTATATTAATAAATAAATTACAAATAGTAGGCGAAGAATTGGACCTACTTGGATCGTATTTAGTCGATCGACAACAAATTATAAATATTAATAATGTCTTTTCCAAATTTCTAATAATTAATAGAGGAGTCCCACAAGGTTCAGTCCTCGTTCCTTTTCTTTTCGTGCTATATATGAATGACTTCCCTTATGCTTTGGAAACTCCAACTGTACTCTAAGCGGATGATACAACTATTCTGTCGAGTAATGCAAATATTGCTGGTCTAATAGATGATGTTAATAACAATTTTTCCATAGCGACATCCTGGTTGATGCGAAATGACCTAACCCTAAATGTCAATAAGACGGAAAATATTATCTTTTCCTTAAATGCAAACATTAAAAAATTGATTAAGCAGAATTCCGTTAAACTCTTGGGATTAATTCTGGACAGCTCCCTACCTTGGAATGACCACATTGATTTTGTAATAGGGAGGTTGACGAAAAGCTTGAATATTCTACGTAAATTAAGATTTAATATTTCGTCAAATTACTTAAAAATGGCTTATTATCCCTTTTTCCATTCACATATCTCATTGGGTATTCTTCTCTGGGGATCTGCCCCAAGATGGAAAGAGGTCTTTATCTGGCAGAAAAAGGCTGTAAGACTGTTGCAAGGTGCAACTCCTTGACATTCCTCTAGACGTTGTTTTAAAAAATTAAACATTTTAACAATTCCATGTTTGTTCATTTTGCACTCAGTTTTGTATGTAAAAACTCATTTAGAAGAGTATACGACTTGTTCCATGCGTCACACATATAATACAAGAAATAAACTACAATACATCTTATCTAATACAAGACGTATAATGCTTATTAGTTATTATGTGCAAGGTTTAAGATTTTATAACTTATTACCATTGGAAATCAGAGAATTTCAATCTACGAAATTTAAAAATATCTTTAAAAAGTTCTTGATACCGAGTGAAGACACATTTGAAGAAATTGAGACCTTTATTGTTAATTTGGATGATACCAAATGTTACTCTTAAGTGTATTATTCTCTGTGAGCTCTATGTTGTATATTGTATCTGTACCATATTTATTATATTTAACAATTGTTTAATTGTATGTATCCATATCTGACACTTTAATAAGCAACTATGTTGCTCTGATGTACTAAAGAAAAAAAAGACAAGCCAAAGGTATTGCACATGTTACATACCTCTTAAGGGGACTCATTTATGTGTTAGAGCCATAGTTACAGTTGCTTAAAGGCTATAAAAAAAAGCAATGAATTTAAAACTAGGAGTAAAAATTGCAAAGGACTCGTCTTTATCTAACCTCTTATGTGAAATCCTCACAAGCCCCTATTGCTGTTTAACGAAAACGTTTGAACAAGAGGATTAATTTAACTGTTTCTTTTGCTATATTTTTTCAACACTCCAGTTTTGTGAAATATTTTGCACTATAATTCGTTGTTCAGCAAACCTGCCGTTGATTAGAATACTGTAACTTGACTTTCATTTATGGCCTTTAGGCATCTAAGTCTAGGCTGGGATAGAGGAGGGGAAAAATGTGGGAAGGTGTCGGGCGGTTCTATGTTGAAGGTACCATCCCGGCATTTGCCTGGTATGACTGAGGAAAACCCTTGGAAAAACTCAGTCAGGATGGTCGGCAGCTGGATTTGTACCCACGGCCAGTGTTTCTTCCAGAAGATTTTATGTTGGGGTGTTAAATCAAGTTTTGGACGAATTACGAAAATTATAAATGCTAAAAGTATAAAATAACAATAATTTTACTTAACGATAGACTATGTTGTAATTCCTTAGTTAACCTCAAAATAACATGAACGATATTTATAAATTGTGCTATTGCATGTGCATTTCAGTATACGTATGAGTAATGCAAATATCGACACTAATTCTTTTGGGGGTGCGGTTGAAAATCACTCAGAAAGCATGCCTGGAAGAAACAGTGCCCACGATCTCCCGAGATAAGGATACTAGCAGATAAATATTCACATATAAATAAACTAATAATAAAGATATATGTCAGATTACGGACTTCCATCGGCATTCACCAATGTAATGCAGGAGCCAAAGCACAGAGATCAATACAACTTCAGCGTCGAAAATCTCGAAAATAGCAAGCTTCGTTAGTTTACCCCTCAGCAACAAGTTGAAAGACCATATCAAGAAATTTAATCCTTGTTTTTTTTAAAAAATAAATAAACTAATTTAATCATACAGTATTATATAGGATCAGTAGTAGAATCGACAGCGTATGAGGGGAATTTTCTAATTGGGTCTCTCCACCCTCTGAAATGCTATATTTTATTTCTGTGGGATATACTGCAGCTATTCCCCTTGCTGGAAGCCTGCATATGAACGGGTTAGTTTAAAATATACATGGTATTATCTTACACTACTATAAGAATTGTGTTAATTTCGCTTGGAACTTCATAATTAAGTTTGCATTCCCTCTCATCAGACGAATGCAAGGATAGTATCTAAAATAGAACCCTGGCCGCTACTTCCTCATCCCTTGCTCAAGAAGTTGTGTTTCCGACTGGGGGATTCTGTACCATTTCTTAGACGGCCAGAAGCGAGATTAGACCGCAGTTGACAGATCAACCCATAAATGAAAATATAATAAAATAATAATTATTTTTTATAAAGCCTAAAACTTAGGAATGCAGAAATTCTGTAATAATAAATATATTGCGAGAATTGAGATACATTATCAAGCGAAAATTTAGGACCATCACGAAAGGATTTTCGCGATCGAATAACAATTCTTTAAAGTAAAGTTTCTTTCAGAGGGTTGACAACCGGGGCGGAAGATCATGCCTACTGCTAAGATACCAGCCAGGAGGAAAGTAATTATTATAAAATAAGTGAAGCGGAGCCCAGTTGGTGGATTGTGCATATATGCTATCGCCAGGCTTCAGCAGCGAGCATGGTATTTGGATGATGAATATCCTGTTGGAAAAAGTGCTACTAGACCTTTCCAGCAACACCTTAACCACCTTTTATCCCTTGTAGTTCCTAAGTTATAAACTGATCCCTATCTCCAGGACCGCCCCTGTAATGTGTATGATCTGTACGGGTTTGATTCATCTCAGCGAGACTTTTTCAACGAAATCTCAATCTCCTTCCTGGCCCCAGTAGTTCCAAAGCAGACCCCTGAAACTTGAGAACCGCCCCAACTATCTGGATGATTGACTCGGGTTTGAACTCGTATTGCAGAGACCTTTCGAACTACACCTCAACCACCTTCCTAGCCCTAGTAGTTTCTGAGTTGAAAGTTGTCGGCAGATAGACATAATTTGCACATACTGGTAAGACTCCACACCACTTGCTGTTAAAGCCTAAAAATATCTTTCTCCTCTTGATAGGGCGATCCTCGCAGTGCCCCCTTGCCTACACCACTGCTTTCGATTACAATATAACGTATGAGGTCGAGCAGAACTAAAATTATTTCATTTGATTACTTTGACTCATTTCGTCTTATTCCATTTCGTTGGTTTCTCCAATGGTAAATTAATTTTTGCTCGCTAAAATTAAATAAAACAATTTATTTGATTACATTCCTGGCAATTGATAAAAATGTAATGCATTACATTAATATTGCAAAAATATAAATACTCATATTTTAATTCCTCCAGCTTAGAATATACTTTAGCCCCGTAAAAACTCAGCTATCGCTTTTTTCCTGTTGAATACGAGTCTTTCTTCTCATCTGTGACGTCGCGCCTTACGTCAGTGGCAAGTGGCGCTACCTAATACCTTTAATTACCTTGATATAAATGAGCAGAGACTATTCCAAATAGGTCTCCTGAACTAATTTCCTGCGGTAATTAGCTCCAGCGATATTAAAGAAAATAAAAAAAGATGGTGTCCGCTGTTCTTTGGAAAGTTCTTACATACTTTTTTTTTTTTTTTTTTTTTTTTTTTAGTATATTGCACAAACCAAGATACCAGTAATGAGTAAATAACTGAAACAACAGAACTGATTGATACTATTTGGTCACAATTTTACAATTGTAATTTTGTGGGTTCGAGGTTTCGGATTCCTAGGAAAAATACTATTGCGTTATTAATATAATGCATTGTAGCTGAAAATTGTATTAATTGTAAAGCTACTTTTCATTTAAACTATTTATGTGGTCTCTCTAAAGTTATCTTGAAGTTTATCATCAAACCTTTATTGAATCCATATGAGGGACTCCTACTCCTGCGATTTCCGCCCTTTTCATTTATTTTTGAGTCAGTGGTGTGGTGGAATCCATCACTTCAATGTTCTGAGTTGAGTTCTTTACAAGATTGGGATAGCGGAATACTGCGAACATTGATTGCAGTTTCATCCGTGAACCCATTTCGAGTCGTTCGATTGAAGACAAATCCTGCTCTTCCAATGAAGAATCCATTCACTCAATCACTTCGTCACCTCATTCACTAAATCGATACTTTCCGCATTTTCTTTCTTTTCCCTCCAGCCTGTGAGCATCCATCTGCGAAGTCTCAGAAAGACACTGTTTCTTCCTTGTCTAAGAGTTCAGTCAATTCTTGGGTGGATGGCCAATCAGCTTAGAAGAGAAATATCAAAGTAACGACCGATGTTATAATTTCAAATGAAATGACGTCGCCTCTTCGTTGTGGTGAAATAAAACGAAATGATTTTTTTTGCTGGAGTATCTAAACGGAATAAATTAAAGATGAATGATGGAAATAAAAAAATTCAGTTCTTTCAATACATTTTGACAAATCTTCTCGTAATTGATGAAGAACATAAAGTATGGTTATAAATGATTATATCACATCGTTCGAAACGAAACCAAGAAATAGTACAAATACACATTTCTAAACTTAATCAATTACTACGATCATGAATATTATAGTCTAAATTCCCATCCATATCAGTTTATAATTTAATTACGGAAGAAATGCGTTTCCAAGTCAGAAAGTAACTATTCATGTTTCTATAAAAAATAATAAATAAACATTTTTAAAGACATACTTTTCTTAAGCAACTCACACTAAAGAGCAAAAAATAATTTTGTTTATACATGGGGCGCACTAATTGAAGAATTTATAAAGTGACTGTCCACATGCTCTTCGTTTCAGTCATGCATAGACAAAATTATTGTCTTGCTTAATAGTACGAATTGTTTAACAAAAGTATGTCTTTAAAAAGGGTTTTATTATTTTTTACTACAATCCTAAAATGTTCTGCAACCAGTCAAACGCCACAGCGTTGCAGGTTAGTATTTATGGTCCGTATTAAAAAGAAAAATTAAGATATGCTTTTAAAATATATAAATATATGAAACTAACAATGGAATATTGTATTGTCACCCGACATACATCACTGTGCAAATTTTCAACGTAGTATGACATAGGAAAAGTAGCTAAATTAACATTGCAAGATTTGAGGACACTACGAATCATTGTGAACTAAAGAAACGAATGTAAAAATTGCTTTTTTTTAATACATTTTAAAATATGTTATTAGATTCAGTTGGTTCCCCGTATCCGCATTCGAAGATCAACTCTGGACAGTAACGAGCACTATTTACATATAAACAGAAATTCCGGTATTGATTCAACACAATTTTAGCAGAGGAAAGTGATTTGAGGATGGTACTACTTTGATGTGTTACTCCAACGTACAGGATCAGGTATTATTGGTCTTAATAGTTTTAAAAACACACAAGCGTTGTTGAGCGATATTAAACTCAGTTTGGTGTTGAGTGAGTAAATGAATTGTTATTAACGTCCTAAACAAGCAGGTGAACTCACATTCTATTTCTTTACGATATGTATTTGTTTTAGTTTATTTGGTAAACACTTTTAAATTCAAAGGAAATGTTTGAAAATTTCACACAAAACAATGCAATGCGGTATCAAAACACTCTATAACACAATACTGAAAACAGTCACATCAATTTGATTGATTTAGTACCAGCTTTTTAACTAAATAATAAGAAAAACGACCGATAGTAGCTCAGTTTGTAAAGTGTTGCCTTCGCATTCGAGAGATCCTAGATTCGATACCAAAGATCGATAATCCTGACTGACAAGTAAAGGAACATATGGTTGTCGTGCAAATCCGATGCGAACATACGGCATCCGATTGAGGATGAAAAGATATAGAAATCTCCCAAATTTAAGCTACTAAGGACCATAGGAAGCGGAACTAGGAAAGAAGAAACATTGAATGACAGCAAAATTAGAGAAAGGCAGGAATGACGGTGAAAGTTAATATTTTGCAAAGAGGGAAAGAAAACTAACTAAAAGGAACATACCAACCGTAAGAAGGCCTTCAAGGGCTAGGAAAACCATAAACAGGGTTGTAGTCCGGTGGTTAAGAGCCAAAATTTTAGTGAACGCTGCATTTTATGATTAAAAGGTCCCAGTTTGCACACCTCTTCTTTGACTCCCCATGAATGATTTCCGAAGGGGGGCCAACGAAAATTTCGTGGCGGAGGGGGAGGGGAGGGGGTCAAAATGGCGGCCGCGGCCACTTTTTCAAACGGCTCTACCTCCTCTATCCATTGTCCGATTTTAATTTTATTTTTTTTATTTCAAAGATCTTAGCTTGTACTAAAATTTAAAACTCTTTCTTATTTTACGTAAATATAACGGTAACTCGTATAAACATAAAAATATTAAAAAATCATGTTTTTCTTCATTTCATTTTTATTATAACTTTTCAGGACCTCAAAATTCGCAAGTTTGACTCGAATGAAAGAGAAACAACATTTATTAAGCTTTAATTTGATATCGTTAATAAATCAGGATGATGTCCCGGAAACATTTACTTTTAGCTGGATGTTCCCGTTTTTCTGATAATTGTCTTGATTAGGCCTAAATAATGCACTTCGATGTCGTTGTTCGCATTCTAATGTGCAAACTCTATTATGAAATCTCTTTTTATTATTATTAGTTAACCTTGCAGTCAATTTACTAACGATTGTATCAAATTGCTAACAACAATGTGTGGAAGTAAGTTCATTATTGTCGTGTATTATTATTATTATTTTCATTTTCAAAAGAAAACAATTCAAGTAGTTTACGTTGTGTGAAATTCTTCATATGTATTTGAGATACTGTATTTTTCGTTGTGCTGTATATTTGTAAAGTGACGGTTGTTTTTGGCGGCAACAGAGTATTGATTTTGTCGTGATTTTCGCACTGTTTCATGATAACGGTACTGTACAGTGTTTTTTCCTGTGGTGATGAAAATTAAATAATGTTTGAATGGTAGTGCTGTGAAAGTTCCCCATGTGATTATAAGCATTATTATTCTAATGGCAAATAAGTAGATATTTAAGTTTAGCAGTAGAGTACTTTGTTTATGTACTAGTGGTAATAGGAAACA
>JAGDQP010025572.1:4672-22572 GCA_022664845.1 Lepisma saccharinum
TTTCATTCTTGCAGGCTATATGAATCTGTGAGTCGATTACATACTGACCGCGAAACGCTGGTACCAAATGTTCTCACTATTGAAGGTTTCATCAAAAAACTCGATTGTTAAATTTGGAAATTGACTGGCCACCACTTCGTTACCAAACATCAAAGTGAATATTTAAAGTCGTTGAAAGCCAGCCTGAATGAAAGCTAACTGATCGTACTGATGGATTTTGCAGAGAATTACTCGTTTGTTGTCCAAGATGTTGCTCAAGGCCTTCACTGGAAGAATTGCAAGCCACAGTACATCCGTTCGTCGCTTATTATGTAGATCAAAATGGCGTGCTGCAAATTGTCAACTGTTGTATAATTTCAGATCATCTGCAACATGATACGGTTTCCGTGCATGAGTTCATTCGGAAGTTGATTACGTTCTTGACGAATAAAAAGATTACACAAATATACTACTTTAGTGGCGATTCAGCAGCGCAATACAAAAATTTCGTCAATTTGTGCAATCACAAACATGATTTCGACATTGAGGCCGAATGGAGTTTTTCGGCACGAGTCACGGCAAACCCCATGTGACGGAGTTGGCGGCACAACTAAACGTTTGGCTGCTCAAATCAACCTTCAGCGACCATCAAACGACCAAATACTGACCCCAACAGATCTGTTTAACTTCTGTAATAGAAACATTCACGGAATTAAATATATATACGTTCGGAAGGAAGAAATCGCAGAAAGCAGGATGCTCCAAGAAGAAAGATGGAAAGTTAGCTGCACGATAGCTGGCACACGAGATCATCACCAGTTTGTGCCAGTTGATTCGAATTCGATTTCGGTCAGAAAAGTTACAAATGACACGATTCACTTCGTGGCCAAACTTTCCGCTACCGTTGATCCGAATTTAAAATTGACCGAACAGTTTCCTGGTTGTTATGTTGCCTGCATTTATGACAATCAATAGTGGGTAGGCAACATCGTGGAAGTTTTCATCGAACAATCAGATGTGTTGGTACAATTTATGCATCCGCGCGGCCCTACTAATTCAGTTTATTGGCCTGAAAGACAAGATATATATTGGATTCCAGAACAACATCTTCTTTGCGTGCTTCCAGCTCCTTCAGTTATCTGTTGGATTCCCAAAAGAGACGCTAAAGAACGTCACTTCTAATATCACTAATACATACTTAAGTGCTCGTTGTAATTTGGCAGTACGGACTTCGGCTTGGGAACCATATAAGATATTCACTTTAGGCTTGGGAATCTCGACGAAGAAACCATACTACAGGCCTGGGATCCTGAAGCGAGAAATTCACTCGTGGCCGGTATTGCACGGCTATCGGGCGTGACCCCTGTGGAGATGGGGTTGGTGGTTCAAGTGCCTGAACTGGTAGTGACAATGTCACCATGGCTCAACGCAATATAATAGTCGTAATAATGTCTATATAAAACACATGGATGTTCATGATCATGTTACAAGGGGCCGAGAGAAACTAACTATCATCCCGCCCCGTAAAACTGTGTTGTTCTCCAAATCAACAATAAACATGGGAATTAAGCTGTATAATAAACTTCCAATACATATAAAATAATCCAAATCCTTTAATCGGTTCACTGATTTAGTGCGGAGCGCACTACAGAAACATATTTTTACACAGTAGACGAATATCTTCATTTTGATTTCCAAAGCATAAGAACAACTTAAAACTGAATCAAATAACTTCAACACTGTCAGAAGTATGTATCCATATTATGTAAATACTGAAACATTAATGTAGTTTTCGAAATTAAGTGTATCTCTCTTCTCGTATTATTAATTATTTCAAGATATTTGGGTAGTACTCCCATATTTAACCATTTAAATGCTTATATTTCATCCAGTATATTTTTTTAGCAACAATGTAATCTTGATTGTATTATGTTATCTTGTGTACGACATGTTTTGTAGTAGTATTTGGATATTTAGCAATTTAAGTGATTTTATTTTACCCAATGATTTCTAACAATAATGTAATATTGATTGTATTAAGTTTTTTAGTTTGTGACATGTCACGACGAAAGTAGTACTTGCATATGTAGCCATTTAAGTGTATTTTATTTCACTCAATGTATATTCATCAACAATGTATCCTTGTTTTATGTTCACTAGCTATGTTCTATACCGTTGTTCTAGATGTGCTATTGTACGGTCAAACGAACGCAATAAAATCTGAATCTGAACAAACAAGACGAAAACATGATAGAATGCATGTAACTTTACCATAGCAAAGTTTCCAACTTTGACCCTATTTTTAGGACCTTGTATACCCACGGTGAAAAATCAACCTGACTTTCTTAGGGAGGTTGAAACATGCTCTTTCTAATGAAAATAATTTAAAACAGTTTTTAGAAGGTCTTTTTTCGTAACCGCTGGTTGCAAATACACTATTTTGGGCCTTTTTACAACAATCGTCAATTTTCAACTCAATTTGTCAACGATTGGAAAGCTGTAGGAGCATGGTATTTCATATTCGACAACCTTGTGTTACTAAGTTTTTACGCGCAAAGTTTCACGGTTTTCCTACTCTTACTTTCAGAGATATCAAAAATCAAACTTTACATCTTTTTTGAAGAAATAATTTTTTCGGCCAACTTTGCTCCAAATTATCTACATGAATATCGCTCTTGAAAATGTTTTTCTTATTTTGTTTCATAGGAAAAGTTGTACAAGCTAGCTAAGTTTTGTTTCCCTCAACAAAATAGTACCAGAGTTATTATGTCTCAAAGTTGTCGCAACCTTAGCATCATACGGTCGACGGCTGAAGTATGGTGTCACACAAATGCCTCTAACTCCGCAAGTATTGCATCGGCGAACGTAAAACTTTACCAATGTTCATTGGGGAGATGTGTGTGTTTACACCAAATGTCATTGAAATCTATGATCGTCGAGCGGGAACCCCCAGACCACTTTCAATCCGTGTTGAAATACTACCTTGAATAAAGTCCAAGTTACTACAATTTCTATTAAGTTTCGAGAAGAGTACTCTCAAGGGACGTCGTTCATCAGTCCTGTGGCAAACTTAGGCCACATACAAATGATTAATCAAGCCATTTAGAATTAAAATAGAGAAGTAAAATATAAACAAATGTCAAACCTACGACTTTAGAATACGGAAGAAAATACCACATCAAGTACGTGAAGTCTTTCCTGGAGCTCTAGGAGTCAGAGTCTCAGACTTCATATCTGTACCTGAGATCTAGAACCGCTCCAATTTGGCTCCAAAGTCCAATTTGGCCAAAATGTGATCAAAGCGGTTTTGTATAGCATTCGGAAGGCCCCACATACTAGTTGATCGATTCTTATTATAAACATGTTAATAATGTAAATAATTAAGTGTACTATGTAGTTTGTCCATTTAGTTTCTACACGAAAGTTTTTTTCTCCTCTTTCTCGATAACAAGGATTTGTGACTTACGCGCTTCTAGATCTCAGGCGCACTAGAAAGGCGGTTCGGGTTCAAGTACTGCTCACGAAATTGAAGTTTCTCAAGGTTATTTGATTCCTACCAGATAAATTCCTGGATAGTACTTTGAATACGGACCATTGCCGCTTTTTCATTCAGTGGTACAATAACAAAGAATTAGGCATGACGGTTTATCGTTGAGGCGCTGCAAAGGTCAGTAATTTCAAGCTTGTGATGATATATGGAGACACTTTTTTTCTTCCGCCTTTTCAGAAAGAGAAATCTGTTTCCTTCATATGTCTATGTTGTGAGCCTATAAATCTATTAAGTACTTGAGAAGTAACTTTATTATAAGGAAAGTGTTCCCATCATTCTTCAAGTTCACACAATTACAAAGGACTAGAGCCTGAAAACTAACGAATTTTGTAAATTTCCGACTTCCTATTAACACAAAACCTTGCAAGTTAATAAACAAAAATACCTTTAAATTCATATTAATCATAGCGAGTCGTTTGGTCCCCTAAACTTCGTTGCACAACATGATTCATGATTCTGCTCTTCGTCTTTGGTTGAGATGGTGAAAAATTCTAAGTGTGAAGGGTTGATCTTGGATGAAATGGTGAAGAAAATGTGTTTTGACGGCCAGGGATTTCCCCACGGATATTAGCTGCAGTTTGCTGTAGAATCAACTGCCCAGACCTACCATTCCTTTGACCCAGGGGAACAGCTTTTCATAGAAATTGGAATGAATGAGGTCCACTCTCACACATACTCATATCAAGAGCCTACACTAACACAGACACACAGGAAAATATTGACAGCAACGCTTGATCGTTACGACGGCAGAGGAGGTTTCAAAAAGTTTTATCCTTTAAAACTAAGAGAAAGAAGGTCAGAATCTGTCAGAAAAAATGCACAATTGATTACGAATATAACGAATACTTCTCTCTATCTCAGGTACAGAATTACAGGGTGAGCAAGACGAAACCGTTATGAGTCACAGTTACTTTGAAGAATTACAAAGTGTTATTCTAAATATGTTTGTAAAACAAAACCAAGATTATGTAGTATAAATAAAAACCAGCCAATGTAAACTTTAATCTTTTAATAAAATAAAGCAGTCACGTAACGTGTATTCTATATTGATACCATGAGCATCAAAACGTATGGAAAAAGCATTTTACATGTCACTTCAGCAACCAATATTTAACCAACAAATTACGTATATGAACAAATATCATACAACTGAACATATTACATAACATCAAGAAGTGTAGTTTCTTTAATCATGAATAACAGTGTTTTCCACACAAGAAAAAAAATTCTCATGAAATGCACAATAAATATACAAACTTTACCAGTTGCGTAAATATGAAACAGGAATTTATGTACAGAAAAGACACAGTGATTGGATGACAATGCTAAGAACTATTTTATTCGAAGTATTGGCCATCGCTAGCAAAACATTTGTGCCATCGTTCCGGCAATGTGTGGATGCCAGACCACAAAAACTTAGTCTCTTGTGCTGAAAACCAGTCATCAAGCCATTTTTGTACATTTTCATAAGATGTGAAGCGCTGGTCAGCAAGTGCGTGTCCCATGGATGCAAATAAGTGAAAATCGGAAGGCGCCAAGTCTGGTGAGTAAGCCGCATGCGGAAGAATTTCCCACCCAAACATCGCAATCGGTTCCTTGACCGGTTTTACTGTGTGGGAGGGTGCATTATCATGAAGCACAATCACTTTATGTTGTCTTTGGTCATATTCTGGTCGTTTTTCACGCAAAGCTTGATGCAAATCGATCATTTGTTGTTGGTAACGTTGGGTATTAACGGTTTCGCAAGGTTTCAGCAGTTCATAATAGATCACTCCCTTCTGATCTCACCAAACACAAAGCATTATCTTCCGTCCATAGCGATTTGGTTTTGCAGTCGATGTCGCCGGTTCTCCTGGAGTTACCCATGATCTTTTACCCTTAGGATTCTCGAAATAGATCCACTTTTCGTCACCAGTCGTAATTCGATGGAGAAATGATTTCCTTTTGTACCTGGCGAGCAGAATTTCGCAAGTGGGTTTTCGGTTTTCCTGCTGTCGTTCAGTCAATGCATGTGGAACCCATTTTCCCACCTTCTGAATCTTGCCCATGGTTTTTAAACGTATGGTAACTGCTTCTCGTGTCACATTTAGTTGATCAGCGAGTTGTTGTTGCGTTTGAGCGTCATCCTCATCCAACAAAGCTTGCAATACGCTGTCTGCAAACTTTTTCGGTGGTCTTCCACGCTCTTCGTTTCTCACGTCAAAATCGCCACTTTTAAATTTTGTAAACCACGCATAGCACTGTGACTTACCAAGAGCATGATCAACGTAAGCTTTGACAAGCATGCGACGCTATTCTGCAGCAGTTTACTTCAAATGGTAACAAAAAATCAAAGCTGTCCGCACATCGTAGTTTATAGGTACAAATTGCTCCATGTTCAACGCCATTAAACACTACACTATGACATGAAACTTGTCTGGTTGTGAGTTGCAAATCGTTATCAGCAGTCAAAACAAGCAAGTGCGCCAAGGACGCAGTTTTACGGTAACCATAATGACAGCTAACGCCGTCTATACACAAATTCTGGTTTCATAATTACACACCTTGATCTTATAGATATTTCCTCCAGATCAGTTCTCTGCCCATCCAGAAGTTTTCATCGTAATATTATTTGTGTAGATTCTTGAATGAAGAGCATCAGATACACCTTACATATATTTCAATAAAGACATTAACACAACAATAATTGTGGTGCGATGTTAACAGCTGAAAAAACAAAAAAGGAATTGAAATGTTAGTAAATTTGAAAGCTCAATTCTCAGAAATAATAAAACATCAGCGTTGCCATATTAGTGCACTTCACCCCTCCTCCCTACAAAAAGAAGGAAAGGAGGTGAAGGTGAAAAATGCAGAACACAGAACCAAAAAATATTCATATTCCGCATATGGCACAAATGACGCACCAAAATCACTTCAGAATAAACGAGTCAATATAGCACAGAAAGCATCTAGAAGTGCATCAAAAACATTTCAAAGTAAACTTTAATTAATGTAGTACAGAAAGCAACTAGTAGTTCAGATATGTCACCTTAGAATGCACACATCATGAATGTATTTGCACTAATTGAATGTTTAAAATCTCCATGAGCAACGAGCAATATACTTCCAAAATTATGCAAAAGCATGTACCAAACAAGTAAACATGATTTGATTCCATAAACAGTTGATAATGTGTGTTAGACTAGAATAAGTTAATTAAGTTCGTTCATTCCATTGAAACCAGACATTACTTCCAGATGTATCCAATAGTTTCGAGTAATGTATATTCATAAAAGTTCAATCAAACCATACTCTCATAGCACGTTAGAAAACTTAATTAGCATAGCATTGAACATCATTGAATATCGTTATGTTAAATGAAAAGATAGCTAACCGAAAATAGAAGTAACCAGTGAATACGAAACCATAGTAATCACAACCAAGAGCAAGAACAGTAGTCATAAATGTTCTAATAAAAACCTGGCTTGTTCAAAATTGATCTTATCAACAAAACGTTTTAGGTTGTGCTTTGGCTTCTCAAAATTACGATTCATTAGCATGTGAGCATAACCTTGTTCATTCACCCATTGCCTAATCTCTATATCCATTTCGTATTCTGCTCTTCCTTTAGAAAGCTGAACCGGATCCTTTCTGTTTCTCTTCTTTTTACCTCCAGAATTACATTGAGTCAAAGCAAATTGATCTGATTCCTGACTAACGAAAACTGAGGGAATAATTTCAGGTTCACATATCATTGGTCAGATGTAGCTGTTTCCACTTCCAGTGTATTAGTGCATTTAATCTCAGATTTAGGATTATCGACTAGTTTATCATATAACGCACGCAACGTACCTTCAAACTCGTTCTGTTTGCTCATGATTCTATCGAACATTTTAGAGAAAGAATCTTTTTGATCATCAACCAAAGTTTGCCATTTTTTCTCAAGGTCACTATTTGTATATAATTGCTATGATCATTTAGATTATCATGTTTCATTGTATTTATTCTTTGTCAGGCTTAAGCAACACTGAGCAATTTCTGTAATATGTTAAGTCTTTTATTTTACCTCAGGTTGCTAAAAACAATTGTGCTTCTGATGCTTAACTCTGATTGGTCTAAGCCAACTTTTTGTTAGTTAATGTTTTCGTAGTTAATGGATTTACGTTACGTATGTCCGTCGGTCGTGAATTATATAATACATATAGCAATGTCAGCACACCACTAATGATAGAACCTAAGCTCCAATGTATCAACTGAATTACGACTGCAAGAATGATATAGATATTAATGACTACATGATTTGGGAACATAATAAAGGTCTATTCACAAAAACAACACATTTCATGGTTTGCTTTCTTCTTCATGCATTTTATATAAAACATATAGAATATTTGACGCTGTTTGGAATTTTTAGTGTTGTGAGTTCGTGTTCATGGTATTGTTCAATGAAGTGATTTCTTGGTTACAACGTATACAACACAGTTTAAAGCTATTTTACATCATCACAATCAGCAAACTGTGGAAATTTTTTCTGTATTCAAACCTAAGATGTTCGTTAGTGATTCGTATAAGGACACCCGAAATTTTAAATCTACTTCTGAATTTGCTGAAGTAAATAAACAAACTAGTAAGTTTTATAAGCTAAGACAAGACTCGACGCAAGACGTGTTGGATTTTATAGCTGATGTGAAGACGCAACCAAGTTTATGCTTCGTTGGTGACTCTCTGGAAAAACAACTTATAGATCAAATGATTGTCGATATAAATAATCTACAACTACAAGCTTTTAGTAGAGCAAACGATATTTCGTTAAACAAGATCATACACATGACGTTCTGGCCGAAATAGAGCAACTACTTTGGAGTATTATTGGTAAATAGTTAGTACTTGATGTTCGTTGGTACGCTAGGCGGTATTCGGTGAACAAATACATACCAGAAATTGGCTAGGTTAAATAAACTGTTAGTAAATAAGGAGGCAACGAGTGTGCTACGTACCCGTTTGGTAGTTACTCGGTGACTAGGAAATGAAGTGTATTTACATGGGGAATGAAACAGGGAACTGACGGTGTAGAGAACTATTTAATATAATTAATTGACATAATAAAAAGGGTTAATTCAGGGGCATGAACGCAAGACTAAGAGTTTACTTAATGACAACTGAGTAACATATTACAATAAATGAAGTTAATCAAATCCAATAGTCAAAGACCATGCAACGAATGGTTTCCAACTCACCTACAATATACTTGATAGAAGAACACAGTCTTTGATAGCAGAATAAGATGAGTGTGTTAGATATAATCACAAAGTCTTTGGCCAGAGATGAACTTCGTCACTTGAAGTAGCGGGCAGGTTGATCGTCAATAGCAGGAGCAAGGCGAACCAGAGCTGAGTCGAGTCATGTGATCCAAGTCGAACAGCGAGTAGTCAAGAACCAACAGTAGACAACCCAAGACCAGCCAAGAGGTATTATATGTCAGGTGTTTATCCAAACCCCGTTCTCGATGATATCATCGCTCTCAGCCAATCACAGATCCATGTAACCTCCCATCAGTGCGGAGTAGTCTCCTGAGCGCCAATCAAAACCATGCTGAACTTACGTTTTGCTATGCTTTCCTGATCTTTGTCCTGCTGAACAAGTGACCTTGAACTGCTTGTCTCAGTTGATCTTCGTACTACTTGTCTACTACCCTGTAAATGTTCAGAGAGTCGCACTTTGCTTCTCGATGTAATTTCATACTCCAATGCACTGTTTCATCTAACATGTTAAAATCTACAACTCTTGTTGGAAACCAATCTTGCCTTTAAAATCTAAAACAATATTATTTAAGAATTAAATGGATTTTCGTGATCCTTGGTTCGTGCCCTGTTACCTACAAACTATAAACATTTTTATTTTTATTTCATAATTACACAAATCGATATTTAAAGTAATAGACCTCACTTGACACATAGTATGCTTTGTTGGCAATTTTATACTGTCGCCGATATAGTGAACATATCAAATCCAGGTCAAGCTTTACATACACCTCAAACTTCACAAGTTTCTGATTCCTTCAATGAGTCAAAGCATGGGGTTACTATAGCAAGCAAGCACAGTTTGAGTGAAGTTAAGTGCAATAGATGTGGTTTGGTACACAGATTTCATAATAGATGTCCTGCATACAACACTACTTGTAACCGATGCTTTAAAAAAATCACGGGGCCAGGATGTGTTTTAAACGTAAAAAGTCTTTTGAACCTGTGAAATCACACAAATAGCAACAAGACAGAAACGATTCATTCCCAAGGAATCAAACATGATTCAATCCCAACGAACATGATTTACAAGGCAATGCTTCAACTGGTATGCATGAAGATACAATACATTCTACATTTTTCAGTGAAAAGAAGAATCTTGTTGGTACCGTTTTTCAGTATGAACAAAAGCATGTGGCAGTGCAAGTTATTCAGGGTGGTATAGCGCATGTAGGTACGAAAACATCTAAGCATAGTCAACAACATAAAAGTGTACAAGTTCAGTTACTTGTTGAGCACGAAGGTTTTAATCCACGTGAATTAAATCTATTTTCGTTCGTGTTCGAGAATTGCTACAGTTTTCTCATGCATTTGGTCTGAATTTGACTAACATAAAAATAGATTCCTTAAGTTGATAGATGAAGAAGAATATCAATTGTGTCAAGAAGTCGAACAGTTGATTCGTGATAATGATTGACGATTTCTGAATTAACATGCGAATCTATTCTTAGATGTACTTATTTTTCTCATTTACATAACATTGATGCTTCTTATTGTGACGGTTCCAGAGGCGGAACAGTTCTCTTTTTAAAATGCATATTCGAAACTAACAGTTCCAGTGACATTTCTTTTGCAAGCTAAGCGATTTTGGTGTGTAGTGAAACATAAAACACTATATTTTAAGTCATTGTTGCAGTTTCAGGTGAAACGGTGTAAGCGATTCTATAGCGGAATCATAACGTTTAGTTATGTTGGTTAACAGTTCCACGCGGAGCAACTTGGTGATTTTATTTCGGAATCGTAACAATCTGTGACAGTGTTTAGCATTATCAACATTGTTTCGTTAGAATGTCTTTATCTAATTGAACATAATCTAACAGAACCAAACCAATTCAATTTCTAAACCTAACATTTGTTAAAACTTTTGTGAGCAAACATATTGTTCAATTAACAGTGTGTTCAATTAACATATTGTGTGATAAACATGAACCGATTGAGGTTTTATACACTATTAACAGATTGTGTGTTTTTATAACTAGGCAGAAACATTATTACAATAAAGTCACGTTAGATAACGTTGTGCTGCCATGTAACAAATTGATACTTATGTTTGCATTTAGTCAGACAAGACTAAAGTTGAAAGTCAAGCTTGCACGGAATCACATAGAACGAATGTTTCGCAATTAACGTAATCATCTTTTACATCAATGCAAGATGGCAAACATTGTAATTTTTGTTATTGCTATGTAATCAATACCTGTATTGTCAGTAGTTAGACTAGCGTTAGGCATATTCAGCATTTTTTTTACGAACTCTAACATTTTTTTTTAACGGTTAGCTTACAGCTAGGTTAGATTGTTTGAACTCTATTTAGGTTAGGTATTTAAAAAAGAAGAAGAAGGCGAAGTGAGTGCTATGACCGTGTAGATTGTCATGTTTCATTGTATTTAGTCTTTGTCAGGCTTTATCAACACTGTAATTTCTGGAATAGGTTAGTTTTTATTTTACCAGAGGTTGCTAAAAACAATTGTGCTTCGGATGCGTAATTCTAAATGGCCTTGTGTCGTCTGCTATTCGATACATATCGAGTCAGTGCTGCTCTCTACCAGTAGCTGTCTATCTCGTATTTTCTTAAGCTGTTCCATTTATGTGTAAGAATAATCATTTCGGATATATTTAGATCTTTTATAGTTTTAATGTGTTGTATTTCGAATTTTAGTTACTTAGATACGTAATTCTTTTATATTTGCCATGTTTTGTCATTACTTGAGGTTATGATTTTCCCGTTAGTAGCCTTTTCCTACCACGAGCGTTTGTTGTGTTCAGTAGTTCCGTTTCCGGTTGGATGTTTCTGGTTAGAATAAGAAGAGATGACATGGCGGTTAGTTGTCAAAAATTATACTGCACTTGTATCGTTTAGCATCTTGAGTAGTTAATCAGTGTAAGACGTTGGATTCTCTCTCAAAGAGCACACAAGGTAAAACAAACAATTTACAATATTTTATAGCTAACCGACGGCTGATGAAGCTGAATTGAAATAATTTACGTTTCTCCAAGAATAGCTCGCGTACAGCTCTGAACTGCAATTACTGGAAATTTTGTTTTCACAGTGAGGCTGTGAAATAAAACATTTTATGCTAAAGCCGATGTTTCAGTGAACATTAAGTGGAAGTAGTGAATTTAAATATTAAACTGAGCGAATAAAGTTTCACTAGTTCCCATTTTGCTGAATGTAGGTAAATCCTTTGTGCCAGCCTTTGCATTAGCCATGTTTATTTTTGCTTAGACAAAATTTGCTATCATTATTATTTTCGGGTGGAAAGTTTGACCTAACTTTAACTAAATTCCTGTCAACTGAGAATATTAAATTATAAAATTCTGAAATATGTATCTTATTAGGTTTTGGGAGTAGTTCTCATTTTTCAAGAGTGGTTCATTAGTTGCTAAAGTTTTCATAGCTCCAAGTACAAAGCATTTGCCTTTAATGTTATATTGAATATTAATAATACCTTCAAGCGTAATAGCAAGCTGATTTGCCTTTGAAATCTGATCTTTTAGTTTTGATAACTACGAAGACAGATTTATTTTCTAGCTGGCCTAACATCTTGCATGTGTCCCTTACAAGTAATGTACAAGGACAGTATTATAATTTACGTCTCATATTGCTATGTCCACTCATCTTTACGTTGATAACTTTTAAGAAAATTACTAACATGATTTCGCTATGTTATGCATACCTAAATTGTTAACAAAGGCCAGTTTTAAGCAATTCAAATAGCTTGCAGCAAGGTTATTGTCAAAGTGTGATTGTTACCGGTAAAGTGCAATGTTATTTGGCTATTTAGAAATTACCTGCGAGGCCTGTTCACTTAATTGCAATTCTGTATCCACTTTGTCATCTACGTCCACCTTGTCACCGATATTCACGTCCACCTTGTCTTTGTATCAAGAAGCCAATGGGTTTCTTAGTCATCTTAAGGCCGCTTTAGACGAGAAAATTTCTCGTACGATAAATCTTAGCGAAAGCAGTTTGCCAGGGAAAAAAATGAAAAAGTTATGGATTTATATCATAGCAACTTGCCCTATTGTAGCATTCTTGCTTTCACAGTCTGGCACTACTGCTAATCGTAAGATTCATCGTAGCATAAATGATGTCGTCTAAAGCGGCCTTTACTCAGTGCTATAGTTTCCCCTAGTCTAGTTACATCCGTAGGTGAATTTTCATCTACATATTTAATGTCTGCCTATTACTATGTCATGTTCTGGTATCCTCTGGGCGTTCTATCTCTAATCTCGTTTAGAGTAGGGCCTGAGTTTGGAGACCGTTGGATTTGTATCCACAACTTTGTCTCCTATACACACTCCACCTTTGCTCAATCCACCAAACCCTATCATTTGTCAAGTTGCTGTTGCTAGTTTTGGCTATACAGCAAGAAAAACACACCCCTTTACTCAGTCGCTTGTCCATGCCACCACCTGTGCACAGTTTGATCAACCCTATGTCCCTTTATAACCTATAGCTTATACATATTGTCGAATGTCCTATGGTTATTTTGCGCTGCCCAATCCCAGCCAATATATGTCATGTAGCTTTCTCGGGATTGCATTTTATTCCTGTTTGTTGATCCAGTAGTATTGATAATATGTCACTTTTATCCATGGTTTGGATTGTAATATTAACTGTGGTAACTTATGAAATATCATACTTTCCCTATGACAGTTGGTATATTAAGCATCATATTTATTCTTGAATATTCTTTATTACTATTGCCATTAATCAGGTTAAGTAACCATTGACGGTAAAATATGCGCGTTTGTCTATAACCGTAGTGGAGTGGAATTTTTTGTTAGTTGCAGTTAGTTTCTTGTGTGTAAAGTAAAATTATTGAGAGGGCCTACTTGTCGCTGATAGTTTATGCCACTTTAACTTCTGCCCTTAAACCAAATTGTATGTTTCAAGTTTAACTAAAATTCCCTCTCTTATTGAGCTTTACTGTAATTTTAATTCGTCATTTTATACATATATTCCCTTTTATCTTTATGCCAAATATGTTAATGTTGGATTAGTAAAGGCTTTGAATGTTTACATTCACTATGATAGCTGTGAACTAAAAAAAATATAAACACTGTGATATAAGAAGTCAGGAAAATTAGATCAAGAAGAAATTGTTTAGTAAAACGTTTTGCCTTTTATCCTATTCATTTTTTGGACTGAACTTAGAAGACGGTATACCATATATATTCATTTTGTTCTTTATCTAAAGAAAGATGGAAGCATTTCATACAATATAGATAATTGTTCTTGAACTAAAACTCTTAGCTTTTGTTAAACATTAAGAATAAAACTGCTTCCTTAATATTTTGTTAAATATTTTGCAATTTTTTACTTATATTCTAAATTAAAAGATTAGGATTTCAACTTAGTGTTTGTTTTCGAAAACCGTTATGCTATTTTACATAGCTTAGCTTAGTTTTATCTTAAAAATGAAATGAAAGAGGTATTTCATGGTTTCATATTTAAAATTATTTTGCACTCAAGCTCCAAAGAAACCTTTCTGGTACTTTAGATTTAGATGTTTTGTGTTATGATTCATTCAAGACAGGTTATGTGTATTTCTAGCGTGAGTTTGGTCCGCATTTGATAATTAATGCTACGTAAGTACATTCCTTTCCTACGTTCTTTATCATACTGATTGAGAAGGATTGTCTATGGGAATAGAATCTCAAGTATTTCTTTACTCTGAATTTCATAACTCCTCCCGTCAATACTGATACACATATGCTGTTCTATGCTACGTAAACACGAATACTGTGCTTTCATGAATTTGAGAGATCATAGAATTATAGTGAACCATGTTCAATGTAAGATAAAGGATATTATGGAGTAAGTCAGGTAAGACTTAAGTGTTACGCCCTTTGATGCCAGAGTGGCTTTTACTTCGATAATGAGGCATATTTTATTAAAGATGCGTTTGAGATGCTCCACGTTTCAAGTGATATTTTGCGTTGAAGCAAATATATATATATTAACTAAAAAGTAGACATTGAGACATTAGCTGGTGTGAATTTCGAGCCTCTGATTTGTTCTCTTCTACTTATGAACGTTAGATAGTTTTGATGTGTGTCAGTGTTCTGAGAGGCAGTACTATAGGAAATTTTGAGTCAATGTTTTAGCAGATATTCCCTATGTTTGTATTTGCGCTCCTGTGAGTGCCTCTGGACCCCTTGAAGTTTTCTTATGTCTGTTTGTGAAGTTCCGAGAGTGTTTTGGCAGACAGTTTTCAGGTTGGCTGAGTGGCGATCCTTTGTCCCTGTCCTGAATTTTTGTTTTGTGGCCTAGCTTTCAGTTATAGAGTTCGCTTTCTCTACAAAAAGCAGAAAAGCACTTGTAGAAACACAGTGCGTGTACGTCTTGTCTTCGTGATTCTGGGTTGAGTATTCAGCGGAGTTTTACAGAGAGAAGGCAGATGTTACAGCCTTAGCCAACTTTTTGTTAGTTACAGTTTTCTTAGTACAGTTACGTATGTCCGTCGGTCGCGAATTATATAATACATATAGCAATGTCAGCACAGCACTAAAGATGAGCCCTAAGCTCCAATATGTCAACATAATTACGACTTCAAGAATTATATAGATAATAATGACTATGTGATTTGGAAACATAATAAAAGGTCTATTCACAAAAACAAAACATCTCATAGTTTGCTTTCTTCTTCATGCATTTTACATAAAACGTATATAGCAATAATTTCCATTCGTTCACATGTGTGATCGATGAACTGAACTCATCAACATTAACTAACAGAGCATTGTTGGATGTTTTTGTTTCAGTTTCAATACCAATGTCCCAAATTTGTGTAGAAAATACCTTAAACTAATGGGAAATAATTCATCCAGATTTAGACGACCAAATACCACATTTGACATTTGAAAAAGCAATATATGGAAAAGCATTGACACAGTGTTTTCTTGGAAAAGCATATCTAACTTTGCTGTACCGATGATATCTAAAGACGAGCCATTAAGTAATATTTTCTTTGGGACGTCAGGTTTGAAAAAAAAATCAAATTCAGAGCAGCTAAAGTAGACCAGGACGTTAGATTTAAATTATCTCTGAACGTATAGCACCTTCTACTAACTTATGATTAACTGTCATATTCAATGTAAGCGAGTCAAATTGATCATTTGTAGAATCAATGCTTAAACGAAAATAGTAGTCAATTTAGGTAATTCATTGATGGATTTTTCCTGAGATTCATTTTCCTTTAGGTTAAGTGGTTTATATTGGGTTTGTCTTTTAAAACAAACAATTTTCCGGTGTTCAACCCTTCGGCAATATCCACATATAGATGTCAGTGCAGGACATTTTTCAGAACGTAAATGATCTTTACCGCATCTGAAGCAAACCTTACCCTGATTAGATTTGGTTGACTGACTAGGTTGATGTTGAATTATACGAGATTGACGGAAATATTTTACTTCATAACAACCACTTTCATATCCCAGTTTGACCTGGAAACATTTAGCATACTGCTCAATCTGCTCTTCTACTTATGAAGTGTTTATTGTCTGTTGTGACTTTAATTTTGAGTTGGCCTACAAGCGCTTTCTGGTACCTTCGTCATGTATACCTATGACCACCTGGTGACGTACCATACCGTCAACGCTGTCGCCGAAATTACATTTGACCGCCTGTTTTTTAACAATTCACGTTGTTTCAAACTATGGAACTTATATCGCACCACAATAAGGTTCGTTTTAGGTTAAAAATGATCTATTAGCTTAGAAGAGGTAATATCATCAGGTCTGTATCATCAAACGAATGATCCTTAACTGAACCTGGAGCTAACAAATCACGTATCAGGCTATACATACTATGTCAAATAGATAATACAAATAAATGCCGGCCGGGTGGCTGACGGTAGGCCATTGGCTCGAAGGTCCCGGGTTCGAGTCCCGGAAGGGGCATGGGTATGGATTTTAACAGCTAAAGGGCGAATCGTGACGGGCCAGAGTTACTAGACTGGCCCATGTAAAAATAAAGTTTACCAAAGTTTTATGATACGAATAACTTTTTTTTCTTTTCTGCAGCAACATTATAGGTCTCGCAAAAAGCAGAGAATTGTTCAAGGTACATTGCAATATCCATTGTTTCTGGATCAAAACGCTCAAAATTGCTCTGTACTGAGTTATTAATGACTCCATGATTGCGCCAAATAAACTAAAGCCAAGATCATGTAGTATAAATAAAATTCAGCCGATGTAAACTGTAACTTTTTAATAAAATAAAGCAGTCGCGTGGCATGTATTCTATATTGATGCCCTGAGCATCGAAACGTATGGAAAAAGCATTTTGCGTGTCATTTCAGCAAACGATGTTTATATAAACAAAGTACGTATATGAACAAATATCATACAACTGAACATATTACATAACATAAAGAAGTGTAGTTTCATTAATCATGAATAACCACATTTTTCTCATAAGAAAATGACACCACATGAAATGCATAATAAATATACAAACTATACTTGTAGATATTTCCTCCAGATCAGTTCTATGCCAGTCCAGAAGTTTTCATCATTATAATATTTGCGTAATTTCTTGATTGAAGAACATCACATATACCTTACGTATATTTTAATAAAGACAACAAAACAACAATTGTGCTGCGATGTTAACAGGTGAAAAAACAAAAAAGGAAATTGAAACGTTAGTAAACTGGAAAGCTCGATTCTCAGAAATAATAGAATATGAGCGTTGCCATACTTCAACATAAGTCAAGTCAAGTGACTTCAAGCAGCTATGGTACAAATGCGACGGAAAGCATTCGCCTTTCCATTGTTGGATAGTTACCAGTTCTAGAAGACGAAGACGAGTGTTGCCATATTACTGCTGTTTGCCTGGGCACAATGGTGTGGAATGTTGGTGCAATACTTCGAAGGATTATTATGAGCGATATAACTTGCCATCACATCACTTTCTGTGTATAAAACAACTCAAAAGTCAGAACCATCCAGATTCCTATACTTTAAAGAAAAATCGGTTTAAGTATGAAACCTGATATAACAGATAGAAGGTGCCCGGGAAACGTTCAGAAGGTATAGTTGGGTCTATGGCCCACTATGAATCATGCTAGTTTAGAAATCTT
>JAGDQP010025573.1:0-20143 GCA_022664845.1 Lepisma saccharinum
TATAAAGAGACTTCCTCGATGTCCTTTTCGATGTAACCTACTGGCGTATTCTTTGACAATTTTATTTTGTCTGATGTTGGGTTAGATACTAGGATTGTTAAATCTTCATTTGTTATCTTCATGGTGAGTGCTTCTAACCCATATCTATCCTGTAGTGTCTGCAGTAGCGTTACGAAGAAATATGAGGGTTGTTGTTTTCTTCCTGTATCTTAACTGGTAGAAAAAACTGTGATCGTGTTGGAATCGTTATTCTGTTTGTGGTAAATACTTTCGCTTGTGCCTGCTCTTTCATAGAAAAGAAAACAGTCCGTGAAACTTCCTGGTTAGAATCTTCTTCCTGAGGCAGCAGAGGTCTCCTTGGTTTTTTGTAAAACGATATGGAATTTCGACCCATGTCAATTTTTGTTTGTAAGCGGCGTAACAGGTCTTGATCGAAAATTGGATTAAATTTTCCTTTCTCCATAATTCGAAAATAATGATAGAAAGTGCTGCTTCCAATCCGAAATTTTATTAAGGTTATGTATTTTAGTTCCATCAGTTTATTAGAAATTCCATTCAATTTTGTTCTAAAGGAATAAGTATGCATTTCGGGGTAGGTTTGTTATTGCCCAGAGGGACAAAGTTCAACCCATATCTATTATAGCAGGTAGCCGTCTATCTTGCACCGTTATTCTAATTAGAAATTTGTCATTTGTTGTGTCAAAATCAGTGATTTTGGGTTTCTCGTTAATGATTAGTTATTTTACAAACGGGTCTATATTGCGACTGTCATGTTTCTCGTTATGATAATGCGGGTTTCCTTTTTCATCTTTGTGTATGTGCCGCGCCCGAGAGCTTGAGCTAGCTCGGGGCGAGTTTACTCGTTTCCAGATTAATTATTTTTGTTTTTCCAGAATCCACTTGATCCGTGTCCTGGCTTAAAACAAGTTGCACATACCAATATTTTGACACCAATACTGTTCTTTTGCTCTCCGTTATTTTTGGTGTTGTAATTTTGTTTGTTATTGCCGTTCTTGTTTTAATAAGGTTTATTTTTCTGTTTCCCTTTCTTGTTTCTGTATTGTGTTTTTTCCGTGGCGAGTTTCGCAACTGTCAATGAGAGTTGTGCCATCTTGTCCACAAAAGGAGTTGTACCATCTTGTAATCAGGAGTTTGTACATTGGTAGAAATATTCTCTTGTGTTTGTTTCTGCTACGCAAGCTGATCCAATGCATAGATTAGTGGTGGCATTTCTATTGGGTGAGCTGGAAGGGGTGAGTTCGGGTTCAGAATGTCATAAACGAAACGTGGGGTTTCGGTTGTAGGCGGTAGCATACCAGGAGGTGCTAGAGGTAGTATATTATGAGACAGGTTCGAGGTTGTGGCTTTGTTGGCATCTGGTAATTATAGGGAGTCAAATTACTCATGTGTTTATAGGTTTATGTGTTTACAGGTTGAGTAGGTACATTGTATGAGGAATACTTAGCCTAAACCTATCTGGGTCATCTGTAATGCGTCCGGAGAATTTTGTTAAATGTGGTATTCTGTACGATGGTTTGGTAGCCTTGTTGTTATTCTCTTGGGACATATCCTCTGTATCAGTAGTAGTACTTTCGTGTTCGCTATCTGATTCCCTTGTTCTTGCACCAGAACGAGTTTTTGGCATAACCTAAATTTGACTCAATTTCACATTTAACCTGCAACCCTTTTCTTCTTCTTTCTTTCTTTAGAAAAAAATACCCTATTTAAAATTGTAAGTTTGTCACACGTTACCTACTATGAGTGCTATTTTATGTTATAAAAATGTATGATTTTGTGAACTACTATCAGATTTATAATTGTATTGCTGAAACCGAACGTTGATTAGTGATGATATATGAGCCGAATTTTATAGTAAATGAATTGCTCTACCTTGGGGTGTTTAAAAAAACCGGCGCGATTATAAAATAATAGTTCCACCACGTAAAGCTTTCCTTGAGGGGGGCGCCTTAATTACCACCGCAATGCCCAGAATATCTTAGTCTGGCTCCGTTACTGGTTTATTTCGTTTATTAGGTAGAGACAGGTAGTGCAAGGTAAAGCAATGAAAGGATCGTAGCTTGTCTTTTATCCCTTCACTTTTATAATAAAAATTACGAGTCCACTATTTTAATAAAAAAGTCTCCGGTACAAAACTATATTGGCTTATGTTTGAGGTACAAAGCATCTCAAACTACTTTCTCTGTAATCTTCTTGCAGTAGATGTAGCCCAAACAACGGTTTGTTGTATGCCAGGTGATGGCCCAAGTAGTTGGCAACTACCTGGCAGAGAAAGGAAGGTTGAGAGCCTAATCCCGTAGCAGATCTCGACTTAGGAGTGTTGCCTATCTCGTAGCAGATCAGGCGGTAGTAAGGAGCGGTCTATCCCGTAGCAGATCAGGCCTAGGTGAGGAGGAGGAGTGGACGTGACTATCCCTGGAAGCGGAATAGTACCTGCTGCTCTGTCTTGCCGGCTTTTACTGTTCTCTTCTGCTGACTCTGCAGTCCTCCGATGTCTTCTGCTCTGTCGACTACCTTTGGTCGCTGTAGTCGGCTACGTCCGTCTTCCACTACCATTAGTTTACGAGTATGAGCTCATGTTTTTACTCGCTATTGTACTCCACTATTTACTACTGATTGTTTGTAAACAAACACGTGCTTTGCACGTGCTGTGTTAACACATGTGTTTATACGCATCCTGCACTTGATTGCTCGTCACTTTACAATATATGGAAAGATATTCATTAATATGAATTTCCCTTGACTAATCTAGGCTAACCCTTTATCCACCATTCCCATTTATCAAAAACGTCTATCAACTTCCTACTTCTAATCCTTTTTTTTTTTTTACAAAAAACAAAGATATTCATTCTTTATGCATTCAATCATTTATATATCACGTCCAGAGATACACGACGGGTTGAGTCGATTCAGATCCCTGGGCAGCGGGATTCCTCTTTCAGATCCAAGGATCGGGGCTGGTTCCAGGGGTTCTTTCTCTTCTCTTTTCCAGCGCTGCATCTCCATACCACACTTCACAACACTCGCTTTATTTTCACTTCACTTGCACACATTTAGGACTTAGCATCTTCCCAAAGGGAGGGTTCCTATCCGCCCACAGTTTTAGCTGTCCAAACTGTTAGTTGGAAGCAGCTCTGGGGGGGCTATGATATTGCCTTGATTTTACACTTCCATTCGAGTATTTTGTTTAGATTCAATTTATGTTTATTGTCGTCTAAGGGATAGAGACGCAGTCAAAGCATAACCGTAGATTAGATGGTAAATCTCCAAAGTCCAGATATTATGCGTTCCTCTTCACCTCTATTAGAATCAAGACGCTATGCATTCCTCTTCATATCTATGAAAATTCTTATAGGTGAAGAGGAGTGCATAGCGTTTGGATATCTTCATCATACCAACAAAAGACGAGTTTATTCTGATGGAAGCTTGATGGATGGATTATTCTTTGACACTATAACAAACTGATTCTATATCTCTTTCCTTTCTACCTCTTTATTTTTTTCTTGATAGTTATTCCACCCAGTCTTGATTTCTGAATTATTGATACTCATGTTTTCATAATATTTGCAAACAACTTGGAAAAGATTGCACGGGTGGACTTGGGTGCTTTAATCTGAATTCTCTTCCTTATCTTAATTTTCATCTATTCCTTGACTTTAAAAAACGTATTCTCCTCTTTTATACTCTACTCTACTTGTTCCATGCATAAATCATCCTCGCCAGACTTAGTCAGGACCTAATTCCATAATTAATTAATCATGAGAATTTATTCAAGCGTGCAGCCTGCGGCCGGATAAGCTGCCGCGGCAGGGGCATTGAGCGTTCTGAGTCTCCGTCGTTACACAAGCGGGTGAAATGCCGGAAACTGCTACCATCAGTATCAAATTATGCATTATAATTAGTAGTATGAGAATTATACGGGAAATGAAAACGAGCGGTATGGACACCCGTCCCGGCGGGGGCCATGAGTTGTCTGAGCAACCGTCATGCCACCCGTGGATTAGGGTCTCCCGGGGTTACTTTACCTCTCACTTTTTTTAGTCACTACTTATAATCATACATAAATAAAAAGATTTGTATGATATTGTGTTGTAAGTTTTTTTTAAAATAAGATTTATAGTAATAGTAATTATAATCAAATATAGTCACTTAACACTAAAACATATTTTAGTGCAATTAGTTATCTTGGGAATGGTTCTTGGTTAATAGTTTGTTAGTATAGGAACATATACTCAAGTCCCTTGTTTTTTTTTGTTAGGTTGTTATGTTTGTAGTGTGGTTTATGTCTGTGGTTTTTGTGTTCCTACTCCTCCATGTCCTTGTCCTGTCATTGTTCACCAATAAAACTTGTATACCATTAAAATAAAGGGAAAAAATATTTACTATGATAATACCCGGTCGATTTTTTTCCTTTAGGTAATTGGCATAAAAGTCCGGGAAACTGAGCAAATAAAAAAAGATATCGATCTATGTCAACACTTCAGTAAAAAAAAAAAAGCTATTATCATTTGTCGTAAATAAGACGTCAGATGTTGGTCCTTTCTAGTATGTAAATCGGAATACTCCGGTATTACTGCAAGATGACTGCCGCCATGGTACCTCAATAGAACACATTATCAACCGTTCCATCATCTGCAAGAAGACCTTAGGTAGTGACCAATTTAATTCAAGCCCCAACACTTAATATTAGTTAAGATGGAAATATTTATTTCCTTTGATTGTTGTTGCATTTCCATAGTTTCAACATATTAGCATTTTACGACGCCATCATGAAAAAAAAAAAGATTTCTTCAATGTAGTGTGGTTTAGAGTAGTCCAATGGTATTCCAACTCGACTAATAGATGACAGCTTCAACTACTGGGTAAGTCAAAATGCGTTCTTCCTTTCTGTACATATTAAAATAGGTTAAAAACACTTATTTCTAACGGAAAAAGTGGTGCATGAAGTTGTAATTGTACATGTATACTTTAAAGTCATGGCAAAAGGACGTTGTTCTAAACTTTTAATCATTATTCAAGCAATGTTTTCAAACAACAAATTGAGTGCGTTTCCCCCACCGTCCCCCGCTGTAGCTATATCTTAGTTAACCTTAACTAGTAAAACATTGTAGGTGGACTTCAATGATGACATTTAAACCAGATATAAAAAGAATAATGATGATTCCAAGCCCCAACCAGGACTTGAACCTGTGACCACCTGTGAAAATAGATGTCGAAAAGCCATTACATGGACTTATCGGCAGGAGCGGGCTTTCCTAACAATTTCTAGCATGCATTGAATTTTATTTATGTTCTTTAGGTATCTAAGGCTCACGCCGAGATAGGATTCGGGGATAGGGGAAAGGATTCGGGGAAGTGTCGGCCAGGGCCAATATTGAAGGTATCATCATAGCATTTGCTGGTGTGAATGATGTAAACCCTGGAAAAACCTCTGTCAAGATGGTCAGCCGCTGGAATCGAACCATCGACCTCTCGAATGCTACGCTCTGATCTACGGCGTTTCGCTATTTCTATCATGCATATGTCCATTGCTCTATAACGATATTTATATAGTCATTTGTTGTAATTAAGATGGAATATGTGAGTCTTTCCTAGCTATACCTACCATTGTATCTCAATCAAAGACACTATCTGCAAGGAGACCAATGCATTCAAATCCCAACAGCACCTATTAGTTAACATGGAAATAGCTCTATAGCTCTATGCTTTCCTTGTTGCAATAGTATTTCCATAGTTTCAACATATTACGACGCCATCTTGAAAAAATGCATCTCTTCAATATAGTATGGGCCCATGATGTGCTACCCCGTTTACTAGATAACAACCTCAACTACTGGGTGAGCCAAACCTATTTGTACATGTTCATATAGCTTGAAAATACTGTATATGTTAGACAATCAAGAAATGGTGTTAAATGAACGATCAGCACTGGGTAGGTTCAATTGTGTTACAGGGCTATAGCGAAATCAGTTACCTGCCAGAAGGACAGACTTGCTAGCATCACTATTCCTCTCTTTCTCCAGCAATGATACAAATCACCCTGAACACACATAGGATCGGCTCTGAAGAGGTTTTCCTGTTTCACAAGAGTATTCCCTGAATAGTTCCTTTCTAAAAGGACACAGTTGTTGTCTTCATCATTCCTTTATCTCCAGCTAGGAGACAAATGAGCTTGAACACGCACGTATATATATGGACGTATGGTCGGCCCTGAGATGATGATTTCCTGCTTCACAACGGTATTCCCGGTATTGTTACTATCTAAAAGGACATAGTTGCTATCTTCACCATTCCTCTGTCTCCAGTCATGAGACAAATAAGCTTGAAAACGCATATACATGGACGATACTGGGTAGGTTCGAACATTTTTAACTTGTGGCTTTTAGATATGTATGGTTCATACCAAGAGGGGATCTGGGCCACGGCCTGGATGCAAGGGACCTTTCAGACATTTGTCTTGTGTTACCGTGCAAAAGAATATTAATTAGTCAGGTTCATCGTTCAATATTTCATTATTGTATGATGTCCGGAAATGAGTTACATAAACGTTTAAAGATTTGTGGACACCACGAACCATACGGAACTAAAAATAGTCTGTAAACGATAAAAATAGTATGCATATGAAAGAAACAATGGAATATTGTATTGTCATCCGACTTACGTCGTTGTGCAAAATATCATCGTTGTGAGTGTCAGGAAAGGAGTTAAACTAACGTCTCAGGCTAAGGCCGGGATAGGGGAAATGTCGGCTAGGGCGTATATTTAAGCTGCAATTCCGACATTTGCTTGGTGCGACTAAGGACAAACCTTGGAAAACCTCAGTTAACATGGTCGGCCGCTGGGGTCGAACCCAGGACCTCCCTAAAGTTACACCAACACCCTACCACTGAGTTACGGCAGCTCTGTAGACTTGTAATTGTACTTTAAATCATGACATTGCCACTATTTTCATGATTATTCAAAATATGTTTCAAAAAGACATGTTGAGTGAGGTCTCCCCCACCTGTTATGTTAAACAATCAACAAATATACTTGTTTTACTATTTATAGTAAAACATGGCAGGTTGACTTCAATGATGACATTGAAACACAAGATATGTTTTCTTGAACCTGTGACCACGTGCATAAACCCCAGAAAAAACAACATGAACTTATAATTATTATTAGAAGTGCGAACAACTTAATCACGTATAACGCTCTGAGCCTGCGAGATGAAATGAAATTAATCAGGATGTTCAGCCGCTGAGTTCGAACCAACGTAATCTCGAATTCTAAACCAACGTTGTACCACAGTTCAGTTTTCTCTTCTATTACTAGAGCAGTGTACCTGAAGTTTAACATAATATTCAAAGTTGAAAAGTCACGCAGAAACAATTTCTTACCGGCTATCTCAGGGTCAACTCCCGTCATTTATCTATGCGATTGGTAACTTTGGTTTCTTTTATATGAAAAGTTATATCAAATTTCTTTTTTTCTAATGTTCACGACATCAAGCAATGCAACATATCCAAAAGTGATCAAAATATCTCTTTATTTAACGTTACTATTTATAGCTGAAAAAGTCAGGCACGAAAAGTCCAAAAGACTCATTTGCAAATGTTGACTATTAGGTATCCTTGGTCGAACCTTTTCTGTTAAAGTTACATTAACTTCCGTTATTTCGTCATGTTGACGACATGAAACAAAGGAACATATCCAAAAATGATCAAAATGTCACTATAATTAAACATAATATCCAAAGTTGAAAAGTCACGCAGGAACAGTTTCTTACCCGCTATGTCAAGGTCAAGTAATTCATCTGTGCGATGGCTACCTGTGGTCCACCCATTTCTGTTAAAGTTATATTAACTTTATTTTTTAATGTTTATGACATGAAAGAATACAATCTATCCAAAAATGATTTAAATCTCTCTTTATTTAAGGTTATTATTTATGGTTGAAAAATTTCGAAGTTCAAAACCCTCATCTTTAAATGTTGACAATTTGGTATCCTTGGTCGAACCGTTTCAGTCAACGTTACATTAACTTTCGTTATTTCCTAATGTTCACGTCATAAGCAATGGTACATATCAAAAGTAATCAAAATTCTACTATAATTGAACGTAACATTCAAAGTTGAAAAGTCACGCAGGAACATTTTCTTACCAGCAATGTCCGGGTCAACTCCCGTCATTTATCTATGCAATAGGTACCTGTGGTCTTCTTGTATGAAAAGTTACATCAATTCTCTTTATTTTCTAATATTCACGACATGAAGCAATGCAATATATCGAAAATGATCAAAATATCTCTTTATTGAAGGTTACTATTTATAGTTGAAAAGTCAGGCATGAAAAGTTCAAAAGACTCATCTGTAAATGTTGACTATTAGGTATCTTTGGTGGGTCCTTTTCTGTCAACTTTAATTCACTATCGTTATTTCCTAATGTTCACGACATGAAACAATGCAACATATCCAAAATGATACAAATGTCACTATAATTAAACATAATATTCAAAGTTGAAATGTCACGCAGGAACATTTTCTTACCGGATATGTCGGGGTCACTCCCATCATTTATCTTTCTCCTGTGGTCTCTTTTGTATGAAAAGTTACATCAACTTTCTTTATTTTCTAATGTTTGCGACATGAAGCAATGTAACATATCCAAGAATGATCTCAATATCACTATAATTAAACATACTATTCAAAGTTGGAATTTCGGGGTTTCGGATGAAGTCTTACCGGCAAGGTAAGCGTCGGCTCCATCCAGGCAAACGGTTCATGTGTCAGAGACATTGCTAGAACTTTTTTGCATTCACGTTTTTCACTACTTTTTTGCGTTTTTTCGTTATAATTAATGGTTTATTGATTACGAAATAGATTTATTTTTATTTTTTGGTTTGTACATAATATATTTGTACATGAATAAATAAATTTGAAAATTTTATCATTTCGTTGGAAGTTTTTTGTCAGTTGTATTAAAATGGTCACGGTGTCTATATATAGGGGTCGGTCTTGAGCTGTGTAGCATTTTTTTTGCCGCAGCGAGGAGTACTATTTACCTTTAGTCGCCCTTGCAGTTGGCCAGTGTGATGATGTATTGCAAATTATTAGTTTGCATTTATACATCTTCGCCGTTGTATTCATTGTGGACGGTACCTAAGTATAGGGGCGGTATAGAGTGTGTGATGAAAGTTGCCAGTGGAAAAATGTTTCACTTACCGTTAAACGCCCTTCGTGTTGGCCGGAGTCATGATGTATAGCAAATGGCTGATTTTCATTTATACATTTTGTCCATTGTATTATTTGTGGACACGGTACCTATGTATAGGGGCGGTATAGAGTGAGTGATGAATACCGTTAAACGCCCTTCGTGTTGGCCGGTGTCATGATGTATTCGAACGGTCAGTTTGCATTTATACTTCTTGCTCATTGTTTAACTCTGAACGTTCTTGGAGTTGTCCCAAGAAAAAGATTTGTTAAATTTAAACGCCCAATCAAATGCCGGTGCTAAAATTAATAATTTTTATGTAGCTTGTTTTTCTCTGAAAAAGTTCTTGTTCATAGGGGAAAAGTGCGTTTCACGTTATCGGTAAAATGAGAACTGCAGAACATGCAAGTGTACCGTTTGACGCCGCAAATGAGAAAAACCTAGTGTAAAACGTCGGTAATAGTTTCTTTTGTATTAACATGGGTTGCAGTACCTATATGAAGAGGTAGGTTGCAATTAAATAAGATTGTATAATACTTATTTAGAGTTCGCCTCTTCATGAACGGAATCAATGGATTTTGAACGTTCCATTAAAGTAACTCAATTTGAACGCATTTCATGCCTTTGAGTAAAGATTCCTGGTTAGGGAGTGATAGTAAGCTATCTTTGCTCTTTAGCAAGACCTAACTAGGATAGTGGTTCAAGGCATTAGATTCCGTGTTTTACCCAAGGTTAGAAAGGAATATTCTGGAACGACGAGTGTCTGCGCTGCTGGCTAGTGTGTCTACTTGTTGGAACCGGCTGTCGGGAGCTGGGAAGAGCTTCGAGCGAGGAGCACCACACTTGTTGAGGTGTCCAAAATGTTCTCGATAGTCCGCAACCTCAAGTAAAGTTGCATCTGTGGATTACATTGAGTTTCATAGATCTTCAAATATTTTTCTTCAGATCAATTTTCGGCGTGCATTTACGTAACTCTCTTCGAGTTGAAGCCTTTAGATTTCTACTAGACTAAGCTATTTAAGACTGTTTAGTTGTGTCCTTGTTGGAACCGGAGAAGCTGTCGTGACCTCTGGGAAGTGCCTTCTCTTTTCTGTTAGCGTTAAACGCGAAGAGCACCACACTTGTTGAGGTGTCTGAGTGTCATGTCGGACATTGAAAATCCGCTACCACAAGGAGGGTTGAATCTTTGAATAAACCTACAATGTGTCACTTCTATATAGTATAATTGAACGTAAGCGTTGTCTAGTGGAATGCGTGTCATAAGAAAGTCTTTTTTTATTTCAAGTGGGAATAGCCAAAAGTAAATAGTTTGTCCCGTCGCTTACCTAGTGTTTGTGCGAGGTCGATAGACGTGTCTTGAAAATTATTCCTTATGGAGTATGGTCAAGTGTAAGCCGTTTATCGATCACCGACTACTTACCGTGTGCTTGTGATAGGCTGAGCGACTTTACTTGAAATTTTGTATTCCAAGTGGGAATAGCCAAAAGTAAACAGTTTGTCCCGTCGCTTACCTAGTGTTTGTGGGAGGCCGATAGACGTGTCTTGAAAATTATTCCATATGGAGTATGGTCAAGTGTAAACCGTTTATCGATCACCGGTCACTTACCTTGTGTATGTGAAAGGCTGAACGACTTTACTTGAATTTTTGTATTCCATGTGGGAGTATTTTATTGTGGCTCGATCACCGGTCACTTACCTTGTGCTTGTGAAAGGCTGGGCGACGTGAGAGACTTTCTTGGTTTCACCTTAAGGCAAGGCCACGTTATGCTTCTAGGTTAAGCTGTTGACGTATGGCCGTCACAAAACTTACTAAATCTTTCTGAAGTTGGACTGTCTGTCTAGGCCAGTATGGTGGTTGGTCAATAATCTAACACTGTTTAGTTGTGTCCTTGTTGGAACCGTAGAAGCTGTCGTGACCTCTAGAGAGAATTTGCACTCTACCAATTTTCATGTTCTTTGATATCAAGTGTAAATTACTAGTTATCATAATGTTTCTTTAGAGCTTATTTTTAGCCTTTCTTTTCTGATGATTATTATATTAACAGATCATTCGTTCCCTGGCAGAATGTTAAGAATTTTGTTTCTTCTGGCCTTGATGATTGAGCTGTTGTCCAAAAATCGTTTCTAAAAAAAAAAAAAATGATTGAGACAGTATTTATTTTGAACTTAAATCATGAAACTTACGAGAAAATGTAGAAAATAAATGACATGTCTGGCTGGAAATATAAAAATAGATTACATTTGGTTACTTTCCACTGTTTCCAGTATTACGGAAATTGCCGAGCACGGTGATTTGTCTTTACATCTTAATAGATTGAAATCAGTTCGTGAGAATACGAACTCATTGATATTCAATACAGGAAGAGGTTTTACTGAAATGAAGACGGATATAAAGTAGTATTTCAGCTTTCTATGTTTATGCCTACATTTTTCAAATCCTTTAAGTTTGAAAAAATGGTAACCTTTGGCTCAGAATTTCGAAGAGGAATATTTTGATGCTGAGTAATTCTATTAGATGTAGTTGATCTTTCATTAGGAACGTGCTGAGGAAAACATAATCCAACTTTACTTAAGATTTTATTTTTTTCAAATTCATGGCTACATTTGTTTCACTTGTGTGATTTATTTGCAGTGACGTAACTAACTGGCTCTACCCCCCACCCCCATTAGCAATTTTCAGTTGGTGCTTCCTTTATTAGCACCGACTCGACCGACACACACCTGCACCCCTGTTTATTTGTTTCATGGAAAATTGGTGGGCTGTGGAGCACGCTTACTTTTTGTCAGGACTCACTTGTTAGATTCCCATACTGTCCATGTGTTTGTTTACGCACACGATTCTTAGAAGCAACACAGCTCGATATGACTTTACTAGTACCAGTTCAACTCTATTTCACCTCTCCAAGATTTCATAGATACACACAGAAAAATGCAATCAAATTTATTTAAAATATCAACTTAAAATGTGGGAATAAGTAGGTTGCACGGCAACTGAATGTCCTATTTTCTTTTCATTATGAATGTCTTCTTTAAAAGACAAAACATCGTTTGCTTAAACAATGATGGTGAAAGATAGATAGACATACGTCATTAATACCTCATGAGGTATATCTAGGTTTGCATTTATTACGAGAATTTATTTGTATATCTATTTCACTTAGCAATATGAGAAATTTCGAAAGAGTGGAGGATGGTGGTGTTGGAGGTTCTACTGAAATCTTACATTCTCCTTTGTAAGGGCTTCCGATAAGCGTTTATTTCATGTTTTTAGACTCAGTGGTTAACGAATTTGAACATTCTAAGATAGAGAAAATAGGAAAATAGTGATTGTCTCCTCAGTAATAGTTTATTGTAGTGACTTAGCGAAACCAGTAGTTTGTCAAAGCTTTTGACCTTTGCAAAAAATTCACGTTTCATAATAGTTAATAATAATATCAGGCGAAAGAGAAAAACGAAGTGAATACCGAAGTTGCAATTTTACAAGTTTAGGTCTACTGCAACAGATCACCTTTACATCACAATACTATTTCTCTGATAGCTTCATCACCAATGATCAGAACCTGGATTAGAATAACGTTAGACACGAATTTCAAACGTTTATCATTATGCTGCCATTCGGATTGTGTCAAAGCACACGGTAAGCCAAATACAACTATGCACCTGTCATTCTTTAGACGTTCCTGCAAGGCTGCAATATTGTGAAGGGTAGAACATTTGTGTGTATACAGTTACACGCGTCCTATTGTCTGACCCTGAATGGCGGAGCTTGTAATCGCGGTATTGACTTTTGAATTGTGATACCATTCTGAGTAAGGTATCAGAGTGGTCAGAGAGCTATCCGTTGAGGCTCAAGGGACTGAGTGAAACAAGTTCAGAAAAAATCTCGATTGTTATGTTTGGGGTTTAATGAAAAACTCTGTTTGCAAATACAATGTCAAACTGAACGGCCGGTAACACATTTGCTTTTTATTCGGGATGTCCTGGATTTTATACCTGAAGAAGGTTTTTCCAGGGTTTTTCTCAGGCATACCAGGAAAATGCGAAATGGAATCTACTAACTACGCCCTGGCCAACTACCTTCCAACATCCTTTCCACTACCCTGTTGTGATCTTCATTTGAGATGCCTAAGGGCCATAAATAAATCTGAAACGTTAGGATAATTATTTTCTCCGAGTGTAGTATGGTAATTTGTCTGTTCATAATTTTTTTTATTACTTGTTAGAGCAGAAATCTTGCCTGATTTTAATTTGATTCATTCTGTATGAATTTGAATTTTAAGGCCTTTAGGCAACTTTGGATCAGGCCGGATGGATGATGATGAAATGAATTGGTGGAATAAAAAAATGGGAGGAAACGGGAGAACCCCGAGAAAACCAACGCACACTGTGTTTGTCTACTACAAAGCCCACATGGCAGGAGTAGAGATTGAATTCTTTTTCTACGAAAATATTCAGATACCACTCTAGATACAAATAGGAACCAGCGTTCTTGGCAAATATTTTCCGAACGACAAACGACGAACAGCAAATATCTTCCTGAACTTCAATAAAATAGTGAATAGTTGATCAAAGCCTAAATCCAGATTCCAGACTGCATCTCAGAACTGAAGATCCGTTTCTTCTAAGCAAATTTTAGATTCGGATCTGGATCTTTGAATCGAGGATCCGGATCCGCATCTTGGAACAGATTACTCGGAACCGGATTCTGGAACCATGGATACGGATCTTGGAACCAGATACTCGGATCCAGATCCTGGAACTGGATATCGGAACCAGGTACCCGGATCTTGGAACCGGGTACCCAGTTCCTTTAGGATCCGGTTCCGCCCACCCCTATTATATACATATATGGGCCGGCCACATAGCTAGACGAACAGATGGAAGATGGACGACAAATGTACTTACTACATTGGATTCTTAGAGAAAAGAAACGACCGAGGCGAAGTCCAAATCCAACATAGGTAGATGAAATCAAGCGCTTACAGGAGCTACATGGATGAGGATAGCAGAAGACCGTGATATCTGGAAAGGGGGAGGCCTTCATCCAACAATGGATAGAAAATGACTGAATATGATGATGAATAAAAACTCATTAATAACACTCTTCCATCTAAAAAAAAGTAGTCTCTAATCAACGTATCAGAAGCAGGGATGGTAAACGAAACCAAATTGAGAATTTGGTTTCGGTTTCGAAACCGAAACCAAAATATTGTTGTGGAATTTGGTTTCGGATACAACAGAATCCAAAATACAAAATTAATTTGGTTTCGGTTACTGAAACAAAATGTTTTCAAGATAATTTGGTTTCGGTTTAACTTTCTTTAGGTGTTTTAGTTTCGGTTTAGAATCAGAAACCAAAATATTCTGATTGCATTTGGTTTCGGATACAAAAGAAACCAAAATGCAAAATTAATTTGGTTTCCGTTTCTGAAACAAAATGTTTCCAAAAAAATTTGGTATCGCTTTCGGTTTAACTTTCTTTACGTGTTTTGGTTTCGGTTTCGAATCAGAAACCAAAATATTCTGATTGCATTTGGTTTCAGATACAGCAGAAACCAAAATTCAACATGAGTTTGGTTTCCGTTTCTGAAACAAAATGTTTCTAGACAATTTGGTTTCAGTTTCGGTTTAAATTTTTTAGTTATTTTGGTTTCAGTTTCGAATCTGAAACCCAAATATTCTGATTGCATTTTATTTAGATACAACAGAAACCAAAACACAAAGTGAACTTGGTTTCGGTTTCTGATGCAAAGTGTTTCAAAGATAATTTGGTTTTGGTTTCGGTTTCGAAAGTGAAAGCAAAATATTCCTGTTTAATTTGGTTTCAGATACAACAGAAGCTAAAATAAAAATTAAATTTGTTTTCGGTTTTTGAAACAAACTGCTCCTAAATAATTTTGATTTGGTTTCATATTCTTCTGTTAAAACTAACAGAGAAATTGACAACCGCCTTGACCGGGACTCGAACCCGGATCTTCCAATTGCCGGACGGATATGATATTCATTACACCACCACGGTACGGTCAATTCTCTGTGTATATACTACTGAGGTAAATACTCCTCACACCTTGGCCTTTTCCCAGTCCTAGTGGGCTGGTTATGAAATCAAAGCACTCCATATGTTTGGATATTTTTATTGAAGAATTTGTTCTGTAAGTAAAGTTCGATTGATTGATTGAATTGTTATTAACATCCTATACGAGCTTGTAAGCTTCTAAGAACGGGACCTACAGTTTAACGTGGACTCACTACTTGTCCCCACACCGCGAATCGAACCCGGGATCCCTTGATTACAAGGCAGCGAGCGTTACCACTCACCCACGGAATTTGGTTTCGTTTACCATCCCTGATCAGAAGTTGACAGCTGTATTTTTGATGCAACAAAACATGGGCCTATTAATGTCATACTCATCGATTTGTGGGAGGTTGCGGTAGTTACTTAATAATGCAACTTATTATACGTGCCAAATACATTGTAACTTCCTATACTTGCCACTCTTCAAACATATCAATGTGAACCTCGAGGTGGACAGGAGGTTAGCACGGGTTCAATTCCCGCCGGGGTATACTGAACGGGGTGGTTCTTAGCCCACTAAAGCAAAGCAGTAGGTCCCATCCTTAGAAGCTCTCTTGCTTGTATAGGACTTAACAATTCACCCACTCACATACCAATGTGATATCTTAAAGTAACAATGCAAGTTACCTCAATAATCTCAAAACTTACATCGGGTAAGAATAAAATAAGAATTGAAGTCAAGGGGGATATATTCTAATATTCTTCTCCTTGCCTACGCCACTGCCGGGGGGCAGACATAGCAAGCAGGAGGGGCGTTCTGGATATTATAACGAACAAAACGAATATCTCTTCTTATCTGAATTTCTCATTTAACTTCCTTATGTTATCAAGTCTCTGAATTCTGAACTAAAATATTTCGAGAATTTCTTTAATAATTTTGCGTCAAATTTTCAGGATAAACTCATTTTAGTCTTTACATTACTACCAATACTACAAGAATGCCAGTATTCAGAGAGTAACAAGTTTTATTTTTTAAATTGTCAAATAAATACGTAAGAACTGTTTGTAGTATGAGTATACATAGCTGTTTTGGCAAAACACTAGTCTAAGTAATAAGAATTTATTGATACAGCATCACGTTACATACTGTACAGCAATCTTTATAAGAACGAAAATGTCTCGCAGGTCTCGATTCACGTTCGTTATAGAAACTCCACAGTTTTTACATAAATCATAAGAAATTATTACTGAGAATACTTCATTAAAAAAATTTATTTTTATATCAATATACACATACGAAACATTTTTGTATTATACAAATCAAACTATCAAGTTTCTTTACGCCTGTTGTAGCTGAGATACTTCCTCTGTAACTTCTTGTAATTTTCTCTCTAAGATCTTAATATCTTCACGAAGCTCTTCTGTTCCCTCTGTTGTAACTGGATTTGTATGCTGCTGCTGCAAACAGAAGTTGTAAATTTAAAAAAAATAGCTCCTCAAAAGAAAGAGAGAGAAAAAAAAGACAACAGTTGGAGTATTACTAATAAAGCAATTTTATTAGCAACAAATTATAAATTTAGCTCTACTATATTTTAGCATGTACACGGTCTATCTGATTCGGTTTCACAGCTTCTGCTCCAACTGACAATCAAGGAATTCATTCAGCTACTGCTGCTGTTGTGTAACAGCCAAGGAACAATGATTAAATAGTATAAACTACGAAATAAAATTTAAATTTAAAAATGATTAATAAATAAGTGACAATTATATTTAGTTTAATTTAAAATCCAACAATTAGTTTATTTCATAATGTTTCATTGTTATAGGTATAACACCAATGAAACGATTCCAACAATGAACAAGATAGAAAATGAAAAATTGGCACGGATAGAACTCTTAAATTACTTGAACTTTATTCCCTGAAAGTTAGAACTCTCTAGGCTTGAATCTGTAGGAGTAGCATTGAAATTTCGTGCAACGATAAAAATATATTAGACATATACGGAGATAGTGCTGCCATCTCTTGTCGGAGATCTTGGCTTTACACTGTCCTTAACCTTCACATTAGCGTACACTTTGTGCTTAAATGTGTATTCCATCTACTTTCATTTCGTTTAGTTATTTAATTTGGCATTTACTCCAGAGAAATACTTAATCTCAAGCAGGGGTGGAATGGAGGGTACACGCGGGTATCCACCTTAGAATTTTAGAAGCAAACGAGTACCTACGTGAGTATTATAACAACGCCGGGTACACGATGGGTACACGCCGTGTACTCAGTTATTTGCAGAGAAACAGAATGAAGAGAGAATCAAAACAGATATATGCGATTGTGTACGATTTGCTAACCCTGTACTCTCTACAAGGGAAATACAGCACAATCGATAACATCTACTTCGATCGTCCTTTTCGCTCCCTGTTCCCGTTTCTGATCCGAAAAGAGTTTAGTACTTCAAATAGCAGCAAATCTACATAGTTTATCTTCATTTTCTGATATCATTGTTATAAGCTGAGAGGAGCGAGCGCTGTAAATATCTAAAGGATATTAGAATGTAAATATTGTTATAAGTTATGGCTTGCTTTAGTATGGTACAAGGTGTCCGGAAAATCTTGTCCCATCACCTTTGAACTGCAATAGAAGGAAAATAAAGCGTGGCATTAGAATGTTGGTTGCCCACAAAAATGTCATTCATCCTTGGAGATTTTTTTGGAGGAATTCCAATATGCTATATGTATCTAATGTCGCAAGTCAGAGACGGAAGAATTCTATAAGAGAGTGAAAAAAATGACAAAGGTATTTGCTGTGATAAAAGACAAGGCATTGGAAACAAGAATAAAGAGAACTACTTAATTAGCTTTGCTCCTGCACAAGAGCAAGAAGCATTATGACTCGAAATGTCATTCAATTCCTTTGTCAATTTAGAAGTCTAAAGCAGAAAGACGTATTAAAGTGCTCTCTTTGTATTCCTGTACTGGCGTACACTTTATGGAGGAAATTAACAGTTTTTTTCTTGACGAATGGTTGTTGTCAATTGATATAATAATTCACAATCATATTCAATCCCGGAGGGAGAAGTTGGTCTACTGCTCTCACGCTGACCAGACGTGTTGGGAGAGGAGAGCCGAAGCTCTCAACGGTGATCGCCACTGTCTTTTATTCATAGCAGCTCCCCAATTGCATCACGATGCTGGGTGGGCACCGTTCCAGACCCTCTCGCTTTGGAAAACAATCCTTGGCAGAGCCGGTAATCGAACCCGGGACTCCGATATCAGCAGTCAGCGACGATAAGAACTAGACTAGCGGGGCGGTCGTCAATTGATATACATACTGTATAGTATATATACTTGGACTTCGTTCATTGTTTTCATGATCATATATCTATAGTCACTCCTGTTATTACTTCGTTTCGAGAGAACTCCTCTTCATGTGCAATATATTGTGGACAAAGGGGTACTACACTTTAAGAACGCCACTGAAATCCCCAGACGAGAAACAATTTGCACCGTCACAAGGCAGTTCATCGCTCCAACCAGGAAGATATTCCATCAAATTCTTGGTCGGACATAAATACTGAGGCAAGAGAGAACGGAGAGAGTTTGGTAAGCAACGATACTAGCAGACGCTACATTAATTTTCATCATAGACCAGCCTTCTCCTAGGCAGATCATTCTGCCCGTCTGCCTATTTGTCTGGGTCTGCCAACCCGAGGGCCCTGGGCTACCATTATGACATTCATTGAATAGGAGATTCGATGTCTGGGCCACCTCATTGAACTAGCACACCAGTTAGTTCCTGGAAAACGTTCCTCTCTGGTATTGGAAGTACGCAGTTGGAGTGACGATCCCGTCTCGTCTGGGCCAGGATTATTTGGAAAGTGGAGATCTGATTAGAATGTCTGGAATTAGTTATTCACGGTCGTTGGTGGGATCCATTCTGGCCGTCTGCTATGATTAAGCCCGTATATTGTAGAAGGGCAATAAATCCCCTATTTTGTAAAACCTGCAAGATTATCATTTTTCCATGCGTAGTGTCACCCTTTTATTGTTTGTTTTTTCTGTAGCTACTAATTAATCCCCGGAGTATATCCAGTATTATCCTCTTAAGATAAGGCTTCTCAGTCACACCAGGCAAATGCCTTGATGATACTCAACCTCCTCGATTCCCGGTTGAAGGAGGTTACACTATATATATTTTTGGACTACTTGTGGAGCAATTCGAACTTGGAGCCGATTAGTAGTCCGTCACTCTTCTAGGTTCGAGTCCTGCTGCAGAAAGTTGCAAAATATTACAAACTGTACCCCAAAACAAGAGATAAAGAGCTTTCTATAAAACATAGTGGAAACACAAATATGGGGTATAGAAACAGGGTGTAACAGAATTCGACCGACAAACTTGGAGTGATGACAATACATTTAAAAAAAAAAAAAACAGAAAGGAATAAAAGGTTTAGTGGCCGCCGGGGTGGAAATTCAAACGAGTTTCGGAGCTTCAAGGTACAAGCTGCCGAAAATGTTGGCAAATGAATTTAAGAGATTTATATTTCCAGTACCATAAACAGCAGAGCTAATGCGCCATGGTATCTCAAAGACTTTATACTTGGTGTATCCAAAATATATATTCCAATATTGTGCAATGGGTGCGCAAGGGACTCTACAAAAAAGTAGAGGATTTTTTCTAAGTAATGTAGGTCAAAATGAGCACGAGTAAGAAGACTCCGTGCAAGTAGAGATGCCATACGTAATCATCGCTATCCAATCGGACAAGGATATTCTTTCTAACTGACGATGAACGCACTAAACCTGTTTTGATGTATGAAATTCTTACTCATGTTTGTTATGCAACCACGCTTTTTTCTGTTAAGAATCTATCATTGTTCCAGGAAAATTGAAGTTTAGTTTATCGCGTGTCCAAGAA
>JAGDQP010025574.1:0-26806 GCA_022664845.1 Lepisma saccharinum
TGATGTTGCTTTTAGAGTCCACATTACCCACACGTATACTAAACTTTAATTTTGAAACACAGTAAACTATTCCCTAACAAAATAAAAGTTTGTTCTTTGGTCTTCAACTAAAATGCAGACCATTCAATTAAATAATCAAAAACCAACTTTCATTAAGCTTTTACACATATAAAAAGTATTATATGCTTTTTGTCTGTCATTCAGTTATTTTATTATGTATTAAATCGAGTAGTCCAAACACTAAAAAACAGTTACAATAATTTTCTAATAATTGTACGCAAAGGTTTTATTTCTATAACATGAAACCTATCAAATGTACATTTTATGTAAATCAAGCAAAATTTAATGTCAACCTGAGCAAAAGGGGATAAATAATATTCAAAATTAAAACACAGTATTATAAATACTGCATACCTCATCATAATTCTGAAAACACACAAAATAAAACACGTAAATATTTCACCTTAGTATTCATTTTTTAAAAAACCATCACCATAATATACATTACTTAGATTTTGTCCACTAAAAAAAGGTATTTTCCAATTCACTTAAATGTCTTTTCACGTTCAAGTAGTTTTTTCTACAAAAGCTATAGTTTTCTGTTAAGTCTAATTTTCTTTTTAGTCTCACAATTTGTGTTAAATTTGATTTTGTTTCTACAGTACTAATCAATACACTGTCACTGCATAAAATTACACATTTCACATAAAATATTATTATACAGTTTCATTCACTAGGTTTAACTTTTGCTTGCAGAATTTCACGCACATTGTCCAAATGGATGTTTACCTGTTCTGCCAAACACCGATGAAAGGAAATAAAGTTAATTTTCGTATAGTAATGCAACTTATTAAATAGTTCATAAAGCACATGAACAAAATCTGTATTCGTTAGTATGAGCAACACATATTCGTTGTTTTCAAATTGTACACATAACTTAACTGTTACTAACGTCTTCACACAATTCTCGCGCCTCCATTATATCACACTCTTTAGAGGTATAACTTTCCGCATAGGGATTCCACCAAGTATCCAAGGATTGCCAAGACTTAAATACAGGAGAAGGAGATCTAACTCTCTTTGCATTCAAGTCGTATTCATAAAACGTACCAGTTGCTAATTCTATCATTTTTGATGCATTATGTTTTATATTCAAATAAAACCAACGAAACCCTGCGTTAAGTTTAGGATGTGTCCTTTTATAAATACTATACAAATCTTGCAATGTTACTGGATTAAATAGCACTTCCTCCATCTTTTCTTTAACAACCTCAAATTTTCCTCTACAACACATATGAGATGCATAAAGTGGCTGCCCATTAAAGCATTCTTCATATACAAAATATCGATTTGGTTTATATTTTTTACAACATTGCCATAAACACCACGTATCCGCCGCCTCAATTGTACACTTACAAGACATTTCCTCCTCATCCTGGATAATATCGAATTCAACACATTCATTTTCTTGTTCTGCTGGTTTAGTGAAAATATTTATGTCTTCTTCTATCCCCTTACTTACTGTTTCACATTTAACAACATTATCCCTTTCAATACATTCACTTTTTACCTCTAATAATTTTGAGGGGCTGTCTAATTCCATACACATTTTTGACATACTTGAATCTTCGATTCCAAGTTTTGTGTCCATACATATTGTTGAACTATCAGGGACTTGTGTTGTCTGTTTCATGTCTGTATTTACATGCAGGGTATAAACACTGTTCTCTAAAGAAACATTTGAGTTTAATAGGGAGGCACTGATTTCTTTGTTTTCAATATCCATTTGCACCAATTCACTTTTCACCTCATTTGGTTTTGGGGGCCTACACATTCTTGAAAAACAGGGAGCGTCCATTCCAAGTTTTGTGTCTGTATTTACATACTGGGAGTACATATTGGTAACACTTGACTTTAATAGGGCTGGCCTTTCTTCTATATCCATTTCATCAAATTCACTTTTCGATAGGGAATGTACACTGTTCTCTAAGGGTACCACATTTAAAGCGTTTTTCACAATTACGTCACTTTTAATAAGCAAAGAGGGACTCTGCGACCGGTTTTTCAATATTTGATAAAGTTTCAGCAAAAAGTTCTATTTAATTCACTACATTTAAGAAGGTGTCACTGGACCTGTTATCTTCTTCTCCCCAGAAATCCATTATAAATAAACAAAGTTTCCTATTGTCACCAAGACACAATACTGTTCAAAGTACTTAATTTGTTCAATTAAATACACGGAATACTGCACACCAAAATCCCAATACAGTCTTTTCAATCTTAAACTTCTTCTGTCTTCCTTTCTTCCAAACTATAAACCAACACCACCACCAAAGCTTCTATTCACACAAACTTTAAAACAACTCAAACAATCATAAGGCTTATACAACAATATTTTTGTGCCCAAACACGGTCATTTTAAAACACTTCTGCGCAACTCACATCTCTAAGCCTTTTATTTCTTTCATCTACGTCATTTCATTTAAATTCGCTACACTCTTCGTCTTAAAAATGATATTCGTAACATCATGATTTCTTATGGGTCTGTTATTACCTATAAAGTTTATACATTATTTAACCATTACTTGAAAGTACTTCTTCTCCATTTTCTTCCTTAAAGACACCAAGTACAACAGCCATAACTCCAGCCCTTTATCCATAAAAGTTCATGCAATTTCTCCAAGTACTCATTATTTCTAATTATTTTTATATATACACAAAAACTTTAACAATGTAATGATATTATCGGAATGCATCTCTAAAAATGTTTCATAAATGTCCTTACAAGTACAGTAGTTTCCCTACGCAATTTCTCCCTTAGATCCTTACAAATGTCAATGCAGTTGTGCTGAGCTGTGTCCATAGGAGTATGCTTATAGCATGCTATACATGTTAGTGGCAAAGCCAATTTCCAATGTTCTATGATGGTTATTATTTAATCACAACTAACTTTTTAGTACAACATTCACAAACTACCTGTATGTACAGTTTCATCAGCAACTAGGTTCGACTTCTCTTGTTGGCCATCTTTATAGAATTTGTTCACTAATCACAATGTACTGTCTCATTATCAGTTTGTCCAATAAAATATAAGCAAAGACAAATGGTTTAAAGCACATTTGCGCGACTCAAATACCATAAATGTTCCATGAATAACGTATTTCTTTAATTCATTCGCGTTGACAGCAATATCCATTCTTAGATATCTTCAATAAATATTTTATCTAGCACCACCAATGCCTAGTTTTCAAAAATATTCTTACATTTTCGTAATCAAACTATATCTTTGTACCAAATTTCAGGTTTCTATCTTAAGTGATGTGCAACTATTTTTTCGTGCACTATATTTATTTAAAGATGGCGACTTTTCCAAAAACTTCTTACATTTTCGTAATCTACTCGTCAAAATACAACGATGTACTTACTTTCGTTGGCGGTATTGCACAGTTTGCAGAAGACGACGACTTGGCCCCGTATTATGGACAGACTCCGGAACTTCGATTGGATCTGACGACTCGATATACCTTCCTTCTAATAGCCCGTTTGCAAGACTGATTCCACCAGGGTCACCAACTTTGTTAATGGCTGAGTGGAAGATGAACCAGAAATGTATCAATGAGACGACAAGGCTGATAGCCTACTGGCAAGATCTTCTTGATACAAGTGAAGCCTTAGTAGAAGAAAGAGAAACCATCAGAGACGCTTATGATCACCTGCGTGCTGAAAAGCATCATTTGAAGCGTTTAAGAAACAAGCGAATTGAACTGTTGGTAAACATCGGATGCCCTCAAAATCGTTCAGCAGCACCTCCACCACAAGCAGTGCCACCAGCTGAAGCACCACCACCAGCTGAAGTACCACCACCAGCTGAAGAAGCACATCCAGCTGAAGAAGCACCATCAGCTGAAGAAGCACCATCAGCTGAAGAAGCACATCCAGCTGAAGAAGCACCATCAGCTGAAGAAGCACATCCAGCTGAAGAAACACCACCAGCTGAAGAAGCGCCACCAGCTGAAGAAGCACATCCAGCTGAAGAAGTACCATCAGCTGAAGAAGCACATCCAGCTGAAGAAGCACATCCAGCTGAAGATGATGCAACAAACGAAGAACGTGAAACAAGAACTGTAGATTATGGTGAATGCTAGAGACAAGAGAGAGAAGAAGAAAGAGAAGAAGACGAGCCAATTATCTTGAATTATGGTACAAACGATATTTTGTCGTCCCCTGGTAATAGAATCAGTTGTTGCACACGGAGAAAAATTATTTGTTACATCACTTGAACAGTTCATTGAAATTCTAGAAACAAATTACATGAATACGTCACCTATTTGGTTTAGTTCTTTTCGATCAGTTGAATTGTGGGATGGTTTGGAAGAGCACAACAATTGGATTCTTTTCATGCAACAAAACATCACATCAACCATCATCGTCTACTTTGAACGAATAACTGAGAAAAGAAAGTTTAGGTCCTTATTCATGTAGGTTCTTACCTGATGAAATCATTGTGAATTAACTTTGGCAATTTTATATACGGAAGGGAGGTACTTTATGTTAGCCTTTTGCACCATTTTCTTTCAATTTTTCATTAATTAATTCAGTTTTGTCTTCTTGTTAATTTAATATTTACTCATTTGACTATTCTTACTTTTCAATTCGTTGAATTTTCTTTTCATTATTTTTTCTTTCATTATATTTTGTCTTAGTTCATCTATTTTCATTTTCAATTCCTTTCTTACTAATTTCAAATAACATATTGTAAACAGTTTTTTCGTTTGTGAATAGTCAACAAAAATTTTTGTATTGTTTTGATTACCAAATAAAATTTAAATAAAAAACTTTTTTTCTTCAGTCATAATAATCTGTTGCAACTAATACTTACGGAGAACGTTGTATATTTACACCGTCCGAAATTATTTCCTCTATTTAAATGGAGTCAATGAATCATTTGCTACTTTTAAAAAAAAGAAAAAAATCATTTACAAGTAATATCCAATGAAGTGAAAATTAGCTTAAGTAGCAGCCTTATTTATGATAACTTATTCCAAGATGCAGGATAATTATTCCAAAATTGTATCTTACTTCACTATTTAAAGATATTTTACCTCACCTTTGACCAAAAAGAGCTGCTTTTAAAAATTTCATTACAGGAAACGGAAACTTTTAGTTCATCACATCATTCTGCAAATGAGCTAATTTTCAAAATGTGGTCATTGAACCTTCGAATAAAGATATTCTTCTACATCCCGAGATTCAAATTATTATTATTATTTTTTTAAACCTCAAGTTTTAGATTTTTGTTTCGACTTTTGGATTTTATCATCTTTTCCATCAAAAACTAAAGATCTCGGGGGAAAAAAAATTTTGAATTCACGTTGACGAAAGATCTGCAAGAAATAAAACTTGAAATACAAACAAACTTACAAAATACCTGAGCAGAAACTACTTCTTTTTCAATGAGTATTCAGATTCGAGACAAAAATGGAATCTAAATTTCCAACGGTGGTTGAGGTGTCGTTCGAAAGGTCTCTGCGAGACTAACTAATCTGTATAGGTTATACCATAGACCTCATAATACATAGACTTAGCACGCTTCCCCATTTCTGGCTGCGCTAAAACTAATGAATTTTCGTTCAGAGCACATGATTTGAATCCATCCGCAAGGTAGCTCTGCCATAGACATCGTAGTAGAATATGACGCCTATGGCAGAGCTACCTAGCGGATGGATTCAAAATCACGTGCTCTGAACGAAAATCCATTAGTTTTAGCGCAGCCAGAAATGGGGAAGCGTGCTAACTCTATCTATTATGAGGTCTATGGTTATACAAATTGAAGGAGCGGTGCCAGAGATAGCTTTGGAACTACTAGAGCTAGGAAGGTGTTTGAGATGTCGTTGGAAATGTCTCGTTGATCTCGTATAGATCATATACATTGCAGTGGCGGTTTCCGAGATGAAGAGAAGGGCAGTCTATTATAACTTGGGAATTATTACTTGGGCAGGATGGCATCGATTTTCTTCCTAGTATTGGTTTATTATCTCCAGAATCGTCCTTTTCTACTAAGTAATCAATGCTTGTGCTCAGTCTGTTTGTTCAGTCTCCTCCAGTTTCACATCTCGAAAGGCTTACAGCTTATTTCACAATCAAATGCGCATGGAATGCAGTTTTATATTGAGAACGCTGTTTACGTTTCTTGTCCATTGTACGAGGAAATGGAGTCACGTACGTGGAACTCCTAAAAAGCAACCCTAGTCCAATGGTATCCATAACAACTCCAGCTAAAATAAGAAATACATTCCCTCTTCAATGCCTTCTATCTTCCTTTTCAGCACATACCGTTTTTTTAAAAAAAATCTGAATCTTCTGTTGATTATTGTTCTCTAAAATTACGGAATCATTTTAGAAGTAAATAGAATAAATTGTACTGAACCAAATTAATTCATACAAGAAAGAACACGAAATCTGACAGAGCTAACTTTTGAGTTGCCAAACTGAAGTTTTCATTTATTTTTTATTTATTTATTTATTTTTATTTTTTTCAAAGTTTCTAAAACAAAAATGAACAAAATCTCACTCTTTAACATCGAGAATTTATATCTAATATTTAATACATGAATTTCGTTTTGAATGAACCATAGTTGCCAAGTAATTACACTAATCCTTTTTTTATTTCCTTTACGGTAGATATAATTTTTTTATTATTCTTAATGTTCATTTCCGAATCTACAAAATGGATAAGAGTTCACGAAAAATACGCGACCCTGGCAACAGTGTTCACTACTCTATTTTTTTCAAAACTCTGTTCCTCGTGCATCACCGACTTCGGATCAGTGTTGCCAACCACCCGTCTGAAATTATCGTGGAATTTCCTGTTTTACCAGGCGAATGACCGAATGGCACCTCAGTCAGGTAGGACCCTTGCCACACTCTTTCTCTTCCCTGGAAGAGCTCGCCGACGAACATCATCCCTCAGATGTGCGATGGGTTTACGCTTCAGTTGCATATTATATAGAAGCACAAATACAAGTTTAGAAAAGTACTTGTTAATTAAAAGCATGGATTAGAAGAGTCGAAATCGAAACTTACATGTACATTATTGAACATGCTTCAATATTTGTTGTTGCCATGGTAACGACACTAATTTAGTAAACATTTAACCACAGCACAATATCATAACATTTACAGCTTCTATAGCAAACAGACTCAATTATTAAACACGTCGTCTGATTGCAGCCAAAATTCACATAATGATGTAAGAAACCATTCTTAAGCTTTATAACTGTATTAGAATGTTTAAGCACTTACTTTTTCTATCGTAACGAGATTCATTTATTGAGCATTAGTGTGCAAACCTCTTACAAGCTCCCTTTGCCAGGAACGGATTTAGGATAGAGACCCTGGGGGGACGGGGAATTACTTTAAAAGCTATCGTTTAGAAAGAAACATTCAAATTATTCTGAAATAACTGGGGGCAGTGCCCCCCATATATCCGCCCATGCCCTTTGCATTTCTTAGAAACGAAGTTTCTGGATCGAGTTTTCGCAGTGACTTCTTAAGTCCTGAGGAATATTAAAGGAGAACCATAAACCTCATAATAGAGAAACTTATCAAACTCCTCCATCCGTTTTATTTTTGACGGGAATACATCTTGCATACCGTGAAAAAACATCGATGGAGCATAAAATGTATCTGTACCCATCACTATACTTTGACACATTTCGCATATCGGCCAAATTCATTTGGGCCACTCACATAATATTGTTTTCGCGGAAAGGTTTTACGTACGGGAGCATGTAATGTATATGCATCTTGTGATGCTAACCATTTTTTAACTTTTATTTTTGATGTTGCACTTTTTTTTGTAATTTTCTAATATTTCCCAGAGAAACTGGATCCGAGTACCTATAATACAATCTGGATAAGGACATGTTTACATTTTATAAAATCTAAAATTTCTTATCACGGTATTATGTTTTTTAGCTTTTGTTTTTTTTTACTTTTAACTTTTTGCTTTTACGAATAGGTAATGGTTTCCTAAAGAAAGATGCACCTGATCCAAATTGAAAATTAATTAATTCTTTTGGAATATTCATTTCCTGTAATAATTGCTTGAATGATTGTATGCCAATTGGATTTCGTGGTTTACATTTTCTTACCACTTCATTTACAAGATCAATTATATTAGATCCTGGAAGAACATTATTATCAATGGTTACCACACCGGATGGATCCCAACTGATGCGATTAGAGGAGTGCACTAGATTTAATAAGACTCCTGTTTTTCGACTAAGAGTTTTAGGAACAGAATCTAAAATAAGTTGAAATAAGGGATTTGTAGAAAAAATTTTGTTGTGACATCTGATTCCACGAGAGGTAGTGCAATGGGTTTGTTTCTTGGTGGAATATGATCCAAGTACCTATGCAGTGCCTGCTGGTACATTTTCCATTTTTCCTGTGGTGTTATATCCGTACGTGTTAATACATTCTGCATTTCATGATCTAAGCAGGTTTGGTGTGATTCCTGGGATTTTACTGATGATGCCAATTGTGCTGTTGCTTGTTCCGGTACTAGAATCATTTTTTGAAATTGATACGTTGCCATGTTACCGATTGAAAAGACTCCCGGCCACTGCACTTAATATTGGTGCTAGCAATAAAGGTAAAAATGCCCCTCCTTTTTGTAATAATATTTTTCTTCTACGTTTAATACTGGACTTTCCAAGAGACAATGCTCGTAACGTCCTTTTATGTCGACGTAATCTTGCTTTCTGATGTGGACTCAATGGAATGTTTCAATTTATGGTATTTTTGGCAACTTGTGCTATGGTTCGAATAACACCTCCTGAAGCTTTTTGTAACAAGCGTTTTCGTTGCTTTCCCTTACATCTACAAAGAGCACGGAGCTCATTTTTGTAATGCTTTAAGCTCGACATCCTGACGTGAACTAAACGTTACCGGATTATGCAGGTCTTTTACATGCGCATAGATGTGCATGGTTTCATCGGGAAAAATGTTGGTTCAAATTCGTAATGCTTCAGGAACTTTGCGTTAAATCAAATAAGAGATAACTATATGGATTTACTGTTGCTTGTTCAAATACGCCTACCAGTCTTTACTATCACGGGGCATAATTTGTCTTACTAGGTACTCAATTTGTAGTTTATCACGTGGATTCTTAAAAACAGCAAGATAATGACTATTTAAGGATATATTACGGAAATGCTTGCCGTTTGGAAATAAATTTTGAACAACGAAAATGACAGTTAAACTTTTGTGGTGAGCATACTTTGTGAAAAGGTAATTTATTACTACGTTTGTTTCACTCATTAAATCATCTAAAATAATCAGTCAATTTGGTTGAATTTCAAATATTTCCATATTGGGAATACCTTCATAAAATTAACATTTTCAACGGTAAGGTATGGAACAACAGCTCCATAACACCAAACGATTTCTTTAAATTAAGTACTTAACATATGATCTTTAAATTGTAACAACTTATTAATGAACGTAGTTTTTCCTGATTTTGAAGGACCACTGACCATGATGGTGCAAGGATGTTGAAACGGCAACATTTTGAATGCAAATGAGAAGTTGTAATCTAGATTTTTGTTTTTATATTCACAAGTTCTACTATTAGTGCAATTTTCTTCTTCAATGTTGTTTGTAGCCATAGGGTAAGGTATAGTCGGTGATTGTAATGTCTTCAATAATTCTTCGGCGTTTACTGGTAGTTACCTGGTGTGTCTTGGTTTCAGGTTTAGACACAATCACAAATCCAGGTTTTCTTCGAATATTATTTGGAGAAAAAATAACTTTCTTTTTTGTTTTTTCGGTGATCAAATCATAGAAATGGTCCAGAGTAATTTCGTTTTTATTTCGATAGTTTAAGGTGATGCCTTTAATTTTCAAAATATCTTTGACTTTTCCAGTTGCAATTTCCTGTATGCGATACGCATAATTCTCTGGCCCTAAACCAATAAAGAAATTCATATACCAGCCATCAGGGATTTCATTGGTTAATTCGCCAAGGTACATTCCAGTTTCCAGAGGCGACTTTTCGTTTTTATTGTGGATATACATCATGGAATCCGTATCCACATACAGGAGTTTATCATACCCCAGTATACATTAATTCATACAACCGTAGACGAGCCCATGATATGATAAATGCGGCCAAACAAACATTCGAAAATGGCAATGGTTTGTTTCCTTTTCCTTGTCCTTGTACGTCACAATTAAGCTTTTTTCTCCTACGGGTGTTACTGTCGAAACTTCATAATTTGGATTCAGCATGATATTCAAAAATGATGCACTATCCTCAACAATTTTAGATTCTAGAAAGTCTGTGCGTTGCCCCCATTTGCCATACAGGGAATTCAAAAATAATTTAGCAATGTAACGCATTCCTGGTTTTTTCTCTATCTTGACGTACTTCATTTGAATGCTTTCATGTTCTTCATAGTTCTTCTTGAATGCTGTTTTTGTTGTTCTGTTTTACAATCGGCAGGAAATCCACTGGCTTCCTGCTTCATTGTAAGGAAACCCCACATACTTTTCAAATAAGCCTGATTACATTATAAATTCCCAGACTTGATGGATTTCTTTTACTTGATATCCCCGTTTCAAACTTTCATGATGTTCTGGTGTGGCAAAAGTTCCCCTGAATTCCCTTTCCTTTTCTGTACGGTGGCAGTCTTTTATTATTGGTTTCTTCCATACATGTTCTGCATAAACCAAAAAGTAATTTTGAATTTCATGAAAAAGGCAAAATCGGAAGTTTCAGATCGGTTGGTGGCAAAATAGTGCAATCTACAAGTCCGTGTACTTCATCCAGTTATGGAAAATTGTTTTTGTACACGCGTGGCATGCCTACAGGTAGGTTTTTTTCTAGCCATTACCCACGGATACAAGCTCGTGATATCCAAATATGAAATTTCCTGTTTTTCACCGCATTTATACAAACTACGGAAGCATTCTATTATTCCACCCTTAAATGCAAGTTTCGGGATTAATCGATCATAAAGATTTGCGCAGTGGGTCTTAATAAACTGCTGAATATCTTTATTTTTCTTGACTTGCTTATCTCTTTCGCATTCCCATATTTCGATCAATGATCTGTTTTAAGACTGTGAATATATTCTGCCTTTTTCACGGTACGATCATATCGCTGTTCAAGACTTTCTCCACCATCTAATGAAGTATGGCGGATACTGGGATAACACTGTGGATCTCCGTGAAAGAAGCACCCATTGAATTCAGCTATAGTTACTTCTCCTGTATTTTCATCTTTAAAATATCTGTCTACTTTGTATGGACCTACTTTTTGTTCTCCTCCATTAGCACTATGTTTAATTTTTTTATCCGTAGTATGTGCCAAATACTCTAGCCATTGCAAAGCCTTTTTACTTTGCTTGTCCCGGTGCTGGAATCCTGAAGGTGGTAAGATGGCTATACTATTTTGTTCTAGATATAATGTCCTAAACACACAAATAGCCATACTGGCAATAGTAGAACTACTTAAAAAACACTTTATTCCCCCTGTTTTTCTTCAATAATATTGGAAAATTTCACAACTGACTGCGTTTATAATAACACGTCAGTCTGACAGTAGCTAATTAGTTCTTTTTGCATATTAAATTTATAGTTGGGATCCTTCTTGCATGCATCATGCCATACTCTTAATGCTCTTGCATCATCTTCAGATTTGTTTTCAATATCAAACCATTTCAGATCTGGAATGGGACCATCATAATTTTCATTTTGTTTTGTGTTGAACACGTACGGAAACTCGCCTTTCTTTAAATTTGCATCAAGACCAAATGTCTTTGGAAAATTACTAAGTTTACTGTTCATGTAAAGTAGCGTATCTCTGTAAATAATACGTTCATTTAAAATCATTGGAACAATTTTTTGGCTATTCATGATACATTGCATATTTTTTTCATGAACTTGGCCTTCAATCAAGTTTCTTGCAGCCAGTATCATGTCGAAACCAGATCCGTTGTGTGAAAAACACACTAAATTTTGAAATTTAGGCCTGGCAATTAATACATGCTTTATAAATTCTCCAATTGTCCTAAAGATAGTCTCTACTGCTAGTATTGTTTGAATCGCCACAATTATCACAAGGAACCTCTGCACTTGTTTCATTCCAGCATTGGTTGCACCGATGCGAACAACAAACCAAGTTCACTTCATGTTCCCTTTCCCCCTTTTCATTAGCATCTAACAGTTGAGTTTCAAAGTCAAATATAATGGCAAGATATCTATCATACTGTTGTTGCTTTAATGCTTGTACATAGCAGTCATGGCAAAGTAACGTGAATTTTTCACTTAGAGAGCAGTACATTTCCCCACAAACATGCTTTTGCTTTCGGGTACGACGACGACGCATATTTACAAGTCTGTGCCAAGTTCCACATTCTTGCTTATCCTGACATAAGGATCTATTACTTTTCTGTGATGCAACTTTATGATTAAGCAAACACTTTAACGACGGAAATATTCTACGGCAAGCATCGCATGGAAATTGGCCTTTATCTTCTTGTGTAATGCCATGGTACTTACTCTTCACAATACGAACATTTATATTCGCATTTATGATATATCGGCTTGACGTCGTACCCCTGTAAACAATATGTGCAGTACTTATGTACTAATAAGTATTTTCTAATAGATGGAATTGCACTGTAGTGGTGATCTCGAAAATCAATGAACAACTGAGTTGGAGCAGGTGGACCACTATATACTTTAATAATTTCTATTGATTCGGTTTTCTTCTCGTAAACTACAATTTGGTACTTTGGCAGTAATTGTTGTTGGAACATATGTACTTCTCTATTCGTACACCCGTTAATTTTTTGAATGTAAATACCTGCTTTAAGACATAGTTCTTTTGCTCTATCAATCCACATGTTTGGATGTCTTTTTGTATTTTGCAAAGCTTGTACTAGCGAACTATTTCCATCTGCTTTCGCTTGCGCCAAAATCAAACTTTGAGGAAGACAATAAATATCGTTTGGAACTTGAATCGTAAGTGAAAAAAGAAACAATCCCTTTTCCACTCATTTATTTGCACGCTTATTAAGTACTCCACCCTGGCCAAATCGAGGATCAATCCAATGGACTTTAATTTTTAATTCTCCCATCAAAAATCTCTCGATGAATTGAGAACATTTTCTAATGTTTGTAAAATAAGTTCGGGAGTCAGTTCATCTCTTAAACGCCAAGAAACAAATACTGGGTTGTTGGTGGTGGAGTTACTGCTATCGACAGTCAAACCGGCGTATGCATATTCTGGAATTCCTGATAGAATATGTCTTGTGGCAAACTCAAATTATTTATTTACGTACTGCTTTGGGTCCACAACTGATACTTGATCAGTTTTCCAAGGTTATTTCCCTTCCAAAAAGGCCAAAATGTGAAATTTTCTTTCACTGCTAGATACAATGGTAAAGTCTTGTGGTGGTTCATTTCCACTACCACACATATTTTCTGTAGGCTTCCACGGTTTCCAAACAGAAGGTGCAACTCCATTCTTTTTACTTAATTTTTTCAGTGCCTCTTGTTCTATATTATTTGGTGTAACATTACCAAACAATCTGTGAACAACAGGGGGAACATTACTTGATGAGCCTGCTACAACAAGAATATTACGCTGTTGATCGTAGACTTTAGCTGTAGGTGATTGTGCGCGGCTAAAGGTCGTCTTTCTATTACCTTTTGAATTTGTTGGCATACACAACTCCTCTGAAGGCCGAGTACAAACATTTACATTATCAAAATCATCACGTCTGTTTTCTTCATTTGGTCCTATTTGCCTGATTGTACGGATGAATACATCATATTTAAAAATTAGAGACATCAACTCAGAGTTTGAATCCGTTGGTGCAATACCATTATTGTTATGATAATTAGAAGCTAAAACAGGCTCCATAGGTGGTGGTAGCATAGCATTCAGTGTTGAACTGACGCCACCAAGTAAATCAGGCAATGGCTCGTTTGCATTTTTTTGAATTTCCATTACAGGAGTAGGCAAAGGTACCAGTTTTTCGTTTCTTCTAGAATCTACTTCTTGTAACAGATCTATTGCAGTATTTATTGCACTAGTCATAAAACTAGTGCTTTCTTCCTGTTGCACTGGAGGAAATGGGGGGGGGTAATAGCAGGAACATCAAATATTTCAACAATCCCGTTTTGATCAAGTTCACTTATTGGTGGTCGCATCAAAATATTATCATCAAACTCGTATGCAGAATTTACCATTTCACGATTACAAATATTCATATTCACCTGTCCCCCATCATGCTCAAACTGACAATCATTTAGTGGTGGGATTACAGTTTGTACTTCACTTCCCCATTGTGCTTGATACTGCATAATGTTTCCATTATAAAAATTTATATCAGTATTCAACGCAAATGGTACGGGAAGCATGCTTTCTAATTCCACCATCAAATGATACGCATACTGAAAACCAAATAATTTAAGAAAAGAGCAGACTCTAATCTATCCAAATCAATTCGGCGTTGATACTATAATTGATTAAATCGATCTTGCAATAATTGAATTAAGCCTTCAAATTTCCACGGAGCTGAATTATACAATGCCAAAAGATCTCCTACGGATTGACAGAGGCTTATGCACTCCTCGATGCGGTCCCAAAATAAATCACAAAGATACAAAGTAAATTCTCTACTTACAAAATCTGTTGTAGGGCGTAAACCGCAACAATAACCGTAACAAATCTCGCGATAAATGTCCACCATGGCGTTTCCGTCAAGCGTTCGTGCATTTGAAAAGTAGGAAAAAATGTTGTATAATGGATTCATGATTGTCTTCTTTCTAAAATAGTAAAGAAACAACAACGTAATTAAAATGGTGTTGTCACACTCGTGCTCTAAACGCAACTAACAAAAATTTTGGTTTGTTATATATTAAAAATGAATGTTTCTGCAAAAAGATTTTTAAAGTCAAGTATTTCATTTCAACATGCAGTAATGTTATGTAAAACAAAATATTTAAATGAAAAGAATGTATCTGCAAAAAGATTTTTAAAAAGCCAAAAGTAAAGTATTTCATTTGAACATGGAGTACTGGTTTCAAAAAAGATTTAAATCAAAAGAATGTTTCTGCAACAGTATTTTAAAAAAGCCAAGAGTAAAGTATTTCATTTGAACATGCAGTAGTGGTAAAGAAAAAATATTTAAATCAAAAGTGTGTTTCTGCAAACAACTTTAAAAGGAGTCAAGTACTAAGAATATTTCATTTCCACATGAAGTAGTGTTATGTGTTCAACATCAAATTATTATTACAAGGTAAACTAATAGTGGTTTGTCATTGCCTTTTTATAAGGTAAAAACACTATTACATTTTTACATGAGCAGTCAACTATTTCAAAATTAAATATTAAGGTCTTCTTAATGGGAAATGTTATTTCGGCAGTGGTTCTTAAAAACTAAAGATTATGTCTTTTCAAAACCCACATCTTTTGCGCCATAATTTGGTCATATCAACAAGGTGTTTTTTCTTTCTTTGATTTTTTCACAATTTTAGTTAAAATTGACGAAAAATACATAAATTTATTCTCTTCCCACTCTTTGTACAAAAAGGAAAATCTTGAATCATTATGACTGCAAATTTTCTCTAGCTTTCAACAAAATGAAAAGTTTACTTCTAACATTTTTTTAATATTTATGGCGCTTGTACAACAAAGAGAGCATACATTTTCGGACCATGTTAGACACTATTTGTCTTTATAACATTCGGTCAACTCTCAATACAAAAACATCATCAAAAAAATAACACTTACCCTTATTCCTTCAATTTCCAAACCAGCAAACACCAACAGGTTCCAATTTAACCAATTCAATTTTAGTTTCTGCACCAACAATTGGTTCTGCTAATTTGTCTTTCTTTCTCTGTCTAATGTGAAACTTCGCCTTCAAGGAAATGAGTTCCAATCTGCAAAAATAATAATAAAATTTTTTTAACTCTACAATACTTAAATACATTTATTAACAACATTAAAATTCGTATTAAAATGTAGTTTTGTTAAATAATTTTAATCAATAGCTTTGCTTTACTTTGTTCTTGTCGCTTCCGTAAGGCCCTGTAATATAAGGTACGCGTAATGAGCCTACTTTATACTAAATTTCATATGTCTACCATCAGTGGTTAACAATAGTATTTTGACGGCCATTTTTAATCAAATATGCAAACTATCGCAAAAATGTTTATGTTGTCTTCATTTACACATAATCATACATGTGTATACTAAATTTCAGCTCTGTAACTTAATCCGTGCAAAAATGTCTTTTTGGCCGCCATCTTTGTTCTAAAAAGGCGATTTCTCAATTTTTGAAAATATTTTCTTTAACTACTATGCGTAAAATACTTAGATATAAATTTTCGTCTTCCTATCTTCAATAATGTGGAAAATGTTTTTTTCCCGCCATTTTTGTTTTAAAAAGGCAATTTTTCAATTTTTTAAAATAATTTCGTAATATACTCATTAAAATACACCATTCTGCCAAAATTTATAATTTTAGCTCAAATAAAGCAAAAAATGTTCGACACCCGCCATGCGTTTATTTTTGGTCATTCATAAACAAAATATTTCTTTTTTCAAAGAAAATAGTAATTCATAAAACAAAATATCTTTAAAGTGTTTCTATCCATAGTTGATTAAATTACGTATTCTGTAACAAATATGTTTCAAAATATACTTACTGCACGTCCGACGTGCATTTCTTTTTAGTCATGCAAAAACAAAATATTTCTTTTTTAAAATAGGAATTTATAAACAAATTGTCTTTAAAGTGCTTGCAGTCCTGGCCAACTACATTAAGTATTCTGTAACAAGTGTGTTTCATATAATATTAGACGCCCGGCGCTTTTAATTTTAGTCATGCTTAAACAAAATCTTTCTTTTTTAAAATTGGAATTCATAAAACAAATTGTCTTTAAAAAGTGTTTCTAGCCATAGTTGATTAAATTACGTATTCTGTAACAAATGTGTATCATATAATATGGGACGCCATCATGCTTTTAATTTTAGTCATGCTTAAAAAAAATCTTTCTTTTTTAAAATACAAATTCATAAAACAAAATTATCTTTAAAGTGCTTGTGTCCTGGCCAACTACATTACGTATTTAGTTTGAATTTATTTAAGGCCTTTAGGCAACTATGGCTCAATCCGTATGGATGATGATGGAATAAATAGGTGAAATGAAGAAAGTAAAAGGAAACAAAAGCACCACGACAAAACCCACGCACACGGTGTTTGTCCACCACAAAGCCCACATGGGATTAATAGGGATCGATCCTATCACCGATCAACCTAGCGACAACCCCTAGCACCCTAGGTGAGCGCTCAACCAACTGAGGCACCGTGGCCCCTTACGTATTCTGTAACAAGTGTGTATCATATAATATGGGATGCCCGGCGCTTTTAATTTTAGTCATGCTTAAACAAAATCTTTCATTTTAAATAACGTACGTTTCTTTGTCACGATTAGTGTTTGTATTTGCTACCCTTTAAGCTGTGTATGTTTCTATTATTCATCCTTTTAAAATCAGCAGAAACAAAATACTTGGTCTTACCTTATAGTGCTTTCAACGTTATTTTCCTCCTTATTCTCGTCCTATTTTAAGTATGATTCACAGATCTGAAAATAAAAAAAACATTTTAATTAATTTACGATTAAAATATATTCAGACAGTTTTATTCAACATATTCTTTCAAAAAAATAAACTAAACCACGTAATTCCATCAGTAAATTTTTTTAATATTTTCCTCAGTCCCACCAGGCAAATACAGAAATGTGCACTTTAATATTAGTTCTACACCCCTCCGTCCTAGTTCCAATACTTTTTCCTAGATTTTTGCTCAAGCCAAAGTAACAAAAAACACGTATTTCCATCAGTAAAATTTGTCAACGTTCCCCTCAGTCTCATCCATCAAATACTACAGTATTAATTTCATATAAGTCCTGGCCGCCCTGTTATATTTCTTCCTTTTCTTAAAATCCTACCTTAGCCAAAATAAAAATACACGTAATTTACAAATTGCGTTTTTCTTAGTTTCCCTCACTCCCATCAGGCAAATACTGTAATAATAAGTTCACATAAGTCCTGGCCGTGACCCACCCTGTTATATTTCTTCCCTTTTTCTAAAATCCTACCTTAGCCAAAATAAATAAAAAGCACATAATTGACTATCTGCGTTTTTCTTAGTTTCAACAAACAAATACGGAGGTAGTAACTTCACGTTTCTTTACGTAGAAAATCAACATGCACAAATAATAAAGATTTTCTTTGTCATGCATAAATACAAAATGTAGCTGTAATTTTCTTAACGTCATCATCAATAAATTAACATTTTACCGGTCAAGTAATCTGCGCTAGTAGGCCATCGGCTCGAAGGTCCTGGGTTTGAGTCCCGGCTGGGGCATGGGTGTAAATTTTAACTAGGTATAAAGAGCCAAATCGTGACTGGCTCAAGTCAAAAATGACTAAATTGGTCCCTATAAAAATAAAGTTTACTTAAGCTTTTAATAAATTACCATTTTAAAATTGCAAAACCTCACGACTCTATTTAAAATAATAAACACGAAAATTAACAAAAAATAATAAAATGTTGTATCGTCAGTTGATTTATGTTCCTGTGTAAGTTGTCTGAATTAGATACAAAATATGCAAAAGTATGGTTCTTAAAACAAAGTGACTGAATGAAGGTTCTAAAAATTTAAAAATATCCTGTTTTGTTAATTTCTTCTTGTGCAATCATTTTAAACAGAACGAGTCAATGTTTTCTTTTTTCACACTTAAGGATGCATACTTACCATCAAACAGTCTCCTTATTTAGCACAAAATAACACACACGCTTTGTCACAATATTGCATTTCAAACTATTCAGTAATAGAACAAACCTAATACTGATCACAAATGATCCCAAATACCCAAGCTGGGTAAACGAATTCCTCTACCGTTTCTCCTTCTTTTCTCTTCAGCTTAATTAACTTTCAACCCTTAGGGACTTTTAATCGCCACGTGTGGTTTGGGTCACAAATTTAAAAAAAAATTCTTCCAACTCTTTTTTTTCCTTTTCGAAACAAATTATTTTTTTTCTATATTCTTTCTTTTCGTCCAAGAAGGAAAACCCCTTCAGGGGCAATACGTTTATACACCAACATAATGGACGTTAGCTCGTACAGAGGAGCTGAAGGTGACACCGATCATCTAATATATAATAGGTATATAATCCCGATAAATTATATAATAGGGATTTCAAGGTTGTCTTTTCCTATGCAAAAATTGAATTAGAAATAGTAATTTACTCTTTCGTGGTGACAATGTTATCGTATGTTCTGCATTTGATACTATTTCTCAAATAGACCATATTAAAGCATATTATTGGAATCAAGGACGAATACATTATTATTTACTACTTACGTAAACGAATGTCGTTCAAAGTGTCCACAAGAGCATCACATTGTAGTTGTTGATAATCGTCCTTGGGCAATAAATTATATTTTTTGGCCAAATAACGGCAAATGGCGATTGATTGGTTTATTGATTTTCCTTCAAATTCCAAAGTGGGAAGCTTTCCGAATGGAAGCGCTGCAACAGAAAAAAACAAACAAAAAAAAAAAAAACATGAGGATCAAATTAATGCATTTTTTCTAATACTGTATGACAAAAATATTGTTTACACAGCGGTAAGGCTCTGTAGACTTGAATTAAATCTTCCAGTAATGAGTTAATGCACATTGCATGTGCTATTGGATTTGCATTACTAGTAGTAGGCTATGTGTAGGCATCTGAACACGAGAATGAACTTACAGCTTCACTCGTTTCATTACATAGCCGAACAATGAGTAATACAGTGGTACTTGTCTGGTACTGGACGCGACTTGATTTCAAGTGAAGAGATTTTTTCATAAAAATTATCGTATATGTTCAAGAAAACCACTTATTGGGAAGCAATCCTAATTCCCTAGAAGCCCTGTTGCTATATTTTTGGTAACACCTTGAGAAAGCAAAAGAAAAATGTGCGGCCCGTAGGCGCGAACGGACGACATTTCCAATGAAAAAGCAACGTTCCACGAACTAAGCTATGTTCGTTTGGTCACGTAATAAGCTATGGCGTGACCGTTATAGAATAATATGAGATCCGAGCAAGTTCTTCAGCCCATAAAAGTGCTGAGATGAAGGACGGATGAGCCAAGTTCCTTGGCGACAGCATGTAAGAGGAACATTTGAACTTGGCGTGAGGTGACAAGGTTCATGATGTCCAATCCTTAGTTTGGTGATGGTGGGCGTGGTGGGTTTTAGGGCCGCCACCAGCCTTATCGCTTGAAGATCACGAACCTTGACACCTCACGCCAAGTTCCAGTGTTCCTCTCACATGCTGTTGCCAAGGAACTTGGCTCATCCGTTCTCCATTTCACCACTCTTTAGGGCTTAAGAACTTGGCTGAACATTTTTGCACCTCTGATGATTTTGCTTGTATTTCCCAGCTTTTTGTAGGTGTATAATATATATACTCACTTCGCTGCGCTGGGGGCGCTGCCTCCAGAATCCCGTGACTGGCTTCGCCCCTCAACTTGTGGAGTTTTGGGGCACTGCGCTTCCTTTATCACAATCAGACACTCCGGGGACTGCGCCCCCATGGTGCAGATCTTCCCCATATAACCCGGAAGGTTGAGCCCCCATAGGGGAGTTTTGTCCAATTTATTGTGAACTACTCGTGATGGTACACCACCTTCATACCAAATCTCGTTTCTCTAGCTTCAGTGGTTTGGAAGATGGGTTTGGGGCGGCCAGTTTTGATTAAAGATGGAAACATTTTTAACGTTTTCTTATATTGTCGTGACCTAATCGTGATGGTACACCTTCATACCAAATTGTATTTCTCTATCTCGAACGGCGTGGAAAATGTTCTTTAGGCTGTCATTTTGACTCCAAGATAGCGACTTTTTTCAAAATGTAATGGATATTTTCCTAAACTACTCTTGATAATACAGTTTTATGCCAAATTTCGTATCTCTAGCTCAAACGGTGTGCAAAATAGATTTATGAGGTCAGCCATTTTGGATCCAAGATAGCGTCTTTGGAGACATTTTGTAATATTCTCGTAACCGACTAATAATGGTGTACTGTCGCACCAAATTTCGTTATTCTAGCTCCAGCCGTTTAGGCTGTGTATTCTATGGAAATTTCGTCTTGGCGGCCATTTTGGATCCAAAATGGCAACTTTTTCAACATTTTGTAATATTTTCTTTACTAGTGATGGTATACCTTCATTCCAAATTTCGGTTTTCTAGCTTCGGTCATTTAAGGTGTATTCTCTGAAATTTTACGTTTGGCGACCATTTTGAATAAAAGATGGAGATTTTTTTCAAAATGTCAGAATTTTTCCTTTACCTACTTATCATCCTCCACCTTCATGCCAGATTTCATGTTTCTAGCTTATTTCGAACACCCTAAACAACATGATGAGTGAGTGAGTCAGTGAGTGTGTGTCAGCTAGTCTACAATACTAAATTCAGGGGTCCACAACTCGAATATGTTTCAAGCTACGAATGTGAAATTTTGCACACCAGCGTATATTTGCCATATCTCCTTAACTTGGGAAGCTCATATTCCTATATCCAACATCGTCTTTTTTACGGGGCCTCGAAATCTCCGATTTCGCCACAAAACCCTTTTTCTTGTATAACATGCTTCTGGCAGTGCTGACGTTTTGTGACGCGGAGAACTTGGCTGCATGCACTGCCTTGCATGCTGATACAAAAAGCAGCAAAATTTAAGGTGGTTTAGATTTAAGCTTCATAGTTTTCAATGTAAAACAAGTTAGTATTGGTTTGGAGATATTGGAATGAACTTTGAAACAGTGAAAAATTGAATTTATTTGTGGCTTTTAGGCATCTACGACTCAGGCCGGGATAGGGGAGGGGAAAGGTGTAGGCCAGGGCCTAAGTTCAATGTACCATCCCTGCTTTGCCTGGTGTGACTCAGGAGAAACCTCAGTCAGGATAGTCGGCCGCTGGAATTGAACCCACGACTTCCCGAATACTAAGTCAACTCTCTCCCACTGAGTCACGGCCGCTCAGTACAGTGAACAATCTTTCACAAAATGTTTAACTTATAATTTTAAAATAAGTTAATGAAATCTGTAACGTTCGCAACGGAAGGCTATTCTGCAAAAACTTGGTCACATGTTCACGAAACATGGAATGTCAAGTTCACTTCAACACGCTTACACAAAAAAATAATAAAAGAAACCTTTTAAAGACAGTTTTCTTAACAATTCGTACTGAAAAGTAAAAAATAGTTTTGTTTAAACATGACTAAAATAGAACCATGGGGCGCGGTCTCATATGGTTCCGTGCATTACGAGTTTAAGATCTTTCTGTAAACAATATTTCTTACAGTAACAGAATTTTAGACACGATTACAAACAACCATAATAAGAATATAATCAGCATTTGAAATTAAACTCAACTTCCATTCAATGTAAAACAATAGAGTTACTTCAAGCTGCCAGAAAACTCTGCTGCCATCTATCGAACATCAAACTTACTAGAGGACAATCACATCTTTGCATGTATTCGCTTTCTTTCGGGTTTTCGAATCCGGGTTCTTTCACTCAACAAGCCGACATCTTGACCACTTAGCCATGGTCGAAGCTTGCAAACAGTGGTTTCTAAGTTGCATTGACGCTGCACGTGCGCAGATGTCATTCGCGCGTGGATTATTCCTGTTAAACGCCCTGTTCAGAAAATTGATTGTTTCCATGGCACAGTTTTGCTTTATATACTTCAGAGAAAAGAAAATAAGTGCTGAGCAAAGCAATACGTTGTAATTAAAAAGGAAAAACGTGTAGCAGTTGCACCAATTAACTAACGACTTGGCTTCATCAGACACTGTCCGATGGTCGATGTTTTCATGGGTAACATTTTCCTTCTATTAATATAATGGGTACTCTCTTGGGTACGACTTGACTGTACCCACAATACCTTTCATTTTTTGTTCAAAACTTCTGCTGTACCCATTAATTCATGGGTGCATGTCATGGATACGTTGTGTACCTATAATTATTAGCAGACATTCAATGGAATTGTGGGTACAAAACGCCAGGTTTGTAGCCATAATGTTTGAGAGGCAGTAACGAACCCAGGGTTGGGTTTCGAGGGGCGGTTCTTTGCCTCCCAGTTCTTGAGAGGGAACAGATTAAGAGAAAAAACGATGGTAAAATATGAATCCCTGAGTCCGTCACTGCCTCTGAAACACAGGGGGTACAGGTACGATTCATAGGTACGGTATTTTAGTGTACCGTAGTTCCTCATAGTCACTACTGCTGCAACGTCGACACACGAATCCATAAGCTAATTTTTGAGCAGATTTTGTAACACGGTTACATACTATTATAATCTTCTGCTTCCACAATCTGTGAGCTCCATACGTTTTATTTTCACCTAACTTTCCGATTAATCTGCTGAATATAACCAAGACCGGATGAGGTTTTATAAACGGTAGAAATATTTTGAGGAACATTTAAAGAAAAGCTGAAAAATAAGTTAATGGGTTTTATACCATTATACATTAATAGGTAAGTATTTATTAATAACTGATTGTACAATGTACATTATAATTAATATAAAATATTAAATTAAAATGATAGAACTTACTGGGTTTCAATTGAGGCCATTTGTCAAATGCGATTCTTACGTCTTCAAATTCAACTCCAGCGTGTGTCAGAATAAATCTAATTGGTTCTGCCAAAGCTCTGAAGTCGAAGTAGGTCAATTTGTATTGGGGAGCCATTTTCTGGTTTGTATCTAAAATAATAAAGAGAAAATCCTAGTTTGTAAAGAATTGTATAAGAAACTTAAAGGTTATTTAATTTGAAACGCTTAACGAGAAAACAATGCTTGTATTACTATTAACATACAAATATAGATACACATCCCATGTTATGTCCCTCATGGAACGTAATTTATCCAAATAGCATGTAAGCTTGTAATAAGGTTATCAGTCACTTGTTTTCTGTTCAACTCAATATTGTGTTGAATTTGATAAGCATGAAACAAACTTCTTGAAGCAACACGTTGTTATAACTAGCTTAATTCAAGCGTTTTGGAATAACCAAATATGCGAGAAAGCTTGTTAAACATGAAACCTAACTGAATTTTATTTCGTTCCACTGTGCTCAAGTTGAAGCATCCTTTTGCTTATCTCAGGGATTTAGTATCTTGTGGATCCTTTGAGTGAAGTTGAGTGATTCTACCATGTATAACACACGCTTCCGGGAGTAGTGCCCCAAGTTCCACCTAGCGAAGGTGTCGGGCGTGCTAGCATACTCTTAAAAGATAACTTATTAAAGCTAAGTGATGTACCAAATAAAAGACTGGGAGGTTAAAGAATGCCTAATTTATTTAGGTTCATGGAGTATCGGACTCCAGAACTGCATATAGCAGAACCATGAAATTAATATAACATTATGATTTAATTCAATGCGATCCAACTTCACAAAACCAAGCATAAGCATTTACATACATTAGTAGTATAACTAGTAACAACAGGCTAATCAAAAATGTTAATAAGACAAAAACGAATAAACAGAATCAGAAAAAACGTTAGCAACAAAAGAAATATAAAATAAGAATTGTTATCCAAAAGAAACGAAATAATTTTGTCTACAAATAAAAAAGTTGTCCACTTCACACTTTAGTACATTTTGGTGCTGCCATCTGTTGAGCGCAAATTCAAACTTTCACGTAAATAGGAAACTGCCACAAAGTCCTATCACGTACTACGAATGTTTCATCGTAAGCTAATCTCCCACAGCTTCCACCTTTCTCTTTCTCTCTCTCTCTCTCTCTCTCTCGAATGTGATAAACTAACTAAATGCCGACCGGGCAGCCATGCGGTCTACGGCGGTAAGCCAATGACTCCCAGGTCCCAGGTACGAGTCCCGGCAGGGGCATGGGTGTGGATTTTAATGGCTAAGGGTCGAATCGTGACGGGCCGAAGTCCAAAGTTACTAGACTGGCCCCTATAAAAATAAAGTTTACCAAAGTTTAACTAACTAACTAACTCTATGGCTTATGGAACTCGCAAGTTCATCGCCGCAGTAACAAAGGTTCGCCATTGGATTCTATCCTGGGCAGTATCAAGCCAGTTTTCATCATGAACACCTACTTCTCGAAGATCTCTTCTAATATTGTCCTCCCATCGACGTCTCGGTCTTCCCAATGGCCTCTTTCCATCGGGCCTTCCAACCAGGATAGAATATAATCTTCGTTTTTCCTCCATCCGAGCTACATGCCCTGCCCACCTTAGTCGTCTCGATTTCATTATTTTTACAACATCTGGTGAATCGTACAGTCCGTGGAGTTCTTCATTATGCAGTCTCCTCCACTCTCCAGTCATCTCGTCCCGTTTCGGCCCATATATCTTTCTCAAAACCTTATTTTCAAATACACGTAATTTATGTTCATCTGCTTGGGTCGTACTCCAACTTTCGCAACCGTAAAGTATTACCGGCAGAATAACCGTTCTGTATATTTTTAATTTCAATTTCCTTGATATTAATCGCGATGTTAGAAGTTTTTGGACTGAATAGAAACATGCGTTCCCCGATACTAAGCGACTTTTTATTTCTTCAGTGACCTCATTTTTGCTTGTTACGTATGCTCCCAAGAATTTAAATTTGTTTACTTTCTCTATTACCTCATCCCTAATTCTTATGTTTTTAATTCCTTCATTCCCTGTGCTTCGGCTTGTTATCATGTATTTTGTTTTATCTATGTTTACCTGTAGACCTATCTCATCGCACGCTTCTACTAAGACATCGGTGTTGCTTTGTAGTGCATCTATATCGTCCCCTATTAAATCTACATCATCCGCGTATACAAACAGTTGATTCAAACAATTCAATGATAGTCCCTTTTTGTCCCCTTTAATTTTTAAAATCGCATATTCTAACGCGAAGTTAAACAGTAGTGGTGACAAGGCATCGCCTTGTTTCAATCCGTTGCGAATCTTGAAACTATCTGACATATTATTACCTATCCGTACTCTGCTTATGGGGTCGCTGAGACACATCTTCACTAGTTGAACCAATTTTTTCGGAATTCCAAATCGTATGAGGATACTGTATAACTTTTCCCTTTTGATAGAATCATATGCTTTCTTAAAATCAATGAATAGCTGATGAACCGTCCCATTGTATTCCCATTTCTTCTTCAAAATTTGTCTCAAAGCAAAAATCTGGTCCAACGTGGATCTATTTCTTCTAAATCCACATTGGTGATCTCCAATTATTTCATCTACGTATACATTTAGGCGTGTTAACAGAATATTACTTAATACCTTGTAACAGGTTGGAAGTAACGAGATTCCGCGGTAATTATTGCATTCCGACTTATCGCCTTTTTTGTAAATCGGAACAATTATTGATGTTTTCCATTCCTTTGGGAGCTCCTTTCTCCATATAGCACTTATCAATTTATGTAGTTCCTTGGTTAGTGCCGTTCCTCCTGTTTTAATTAATTCGGCTGGAATATTGTCTATTCCTGGTGATTTGAAATTTTTCAATTTCTTAACCGACATTTCGATCTCGATCTCGCTAGGTTCGGGAATCCACGGTTCTGCGGTATGGATTTCAAATTCCTCTGTTTGTTCCCCGCTGTGTACATTAAGAAGTTTGTCGAAATAACTTTTCCACACATCGACAATTTTAGTCGGATCCGCCTGAAGATCTCCACGTTCATTTCTAATCATTCCTAACCTCGG
>JAGDQP010025575.1:0-26803 GCA_022664845.1 Lepisma saccharinum
TGTGTTCTTTTGAATTTCAATTAAATCACTTTGAACGGTGTTTACAATATGCTGAAGATTAATTAAATATGTAGGAAGATTAAAACCCTCTAATTTCTTATTTAATTTTGCAAGTGCTTCCTGTAAACTACTTACCCCAGTAGGAATGTTATTCACAACAGTCTGTAGATTCTTTAGTTCAATTTGAATATTCGTGAGTTCCGATATATTATTAATTATTGCTTCAAACTCACCAAGCTTTCTACTAATTTCCGATACATCACTATAAACAGGTAGGTTGGTTAGATCATCACGCAGTTTATTTGTTTCATTGGTAATAATTTTAAGTTCATTTTGTAGGATCGAAATAACTTTTTGCATCTTTTGAAGATCTTCTTGAGAGGGATTATTTTGAAGAGCATTTGCTAATACATTCACAGCTGTTTGAAGATCATTAAACGTATTTTGCAACTCCGTAAGCTTTTTATTCAAATTATCGACTAGATCTTGTGCTGCAGTATTTGTAATGAATTGATTCTTTATGAATTGTACTTCATTTTGAATTGTCGTTATAATATTTTGAACTTCGGTAAAATCATTTTTATTTACTAGCTGTGAATACATAAGAATAACACTTTTCAACTCATTATCAAGTTTTTGAAGTAAATCTAGTAAATGTTGTTGAGCTTCTGTGATTTCGGTTTCAATATTTGAAGATAAAGTATTTCGTAGTGCGTTGATTTCACCCTTTATTATTTTAATTCTTTGGTCTAATATACTGTCAGCTGGTTTTCATTGATGTTGGAAGGTGAATCTGATAATATTTCATGCTCATGCGACTTATATCGCGGGAATCCAAATAAATCAGTAGGCATAATAAATAATAAACTATATTATATTAGAACGTATAGAAAAAAAATAAAAAAAATATTTTGAAAAAACACACAGAGTGTGCTTTATTAACATTTGAACAAGCTTGATAATAACTATGTACAAACCTTACCAACTATTTAACTGTTACACAAATGAAAATTAATACAACTCATTTAGAGGTTGAGGGTTGAACACACACTTCACAAATTATTTCAGCATCATTATTTACAATTCTTCGATGACCCCATGGCAATGAGTGTATCTTACAATCAAGACTTTTACGTTTATTATCATAGGGGTCTAAATCCAATTTTTGTTGCTTTACAGTCGAAAGTATATGCTCACGTGATTCAATTTGATGTTGCTCTTTCGTTAATTGTTCACCAGAAAACAAGCACTTCTTAAAGTCATCAATCGTAATCTCATTTTTCACAACATTTTTCTTCACACCCTTAACCCTCTTTGTTTCTTTTTTTTCTACTGTATTCATAGCATATACTTTCGATCGTAATCCTATACAAGAGCTATTCCTTTCATCTCATCCTTCATTTTACCAGGTATTTTCTCGTTACTTAATGGGATATTATATCGATTATTTACAGGATAATTCGATGTGTCAAAATAGTCTATTAAATCAAACATATCTTTATAGAAATTTTCACAAATAACATGATAGACTAACGAATCCGTGTCGGTGTAAACAACAGTAAGCTTATCTCCATATCGAGGTTTCATCACTTCATAATGAAATTTGTACATTACTAATTTAGCAAGATCTAAAATAGCACTTCCAATATACACAGGTTTGTTTAATTTCGTGAATTTTCGTAGCATATGAATAAGTACAAAATTTTCTGAGTAGATTGTTCTAGATTTAAATTGCGGCATTGCAATGAGTTTTTCGCTTTTCTTTTATCAGAAACAAGTTTTATATCAGTATACTTTCTCACATTTTCCATGGTTTTCCCAAACACGCTGTTAATAAGAAGTTTGTAAAAATCTTTCTCGAAATCGGTTGTTGCCTCTGTGCGTAGCTTGGTGTTTAGATCTACGTAAGGCTTAAGCCACTTCGATTGAGAAAACCATAGAATTCTGTGTACTTTTACAAGTTTTAAACCGCGAGCAAGATAAAATTTTAGCAATCGAAAATGTACAACATAGTTTCTTTTCGGATTTAGCGTTAGTAATAATTTTCGTTGTTTCCCGTTAGGTGGGATTTCATTATCAGGCGCTAAAGAGTAATCTTGGTGATGATCATGTAAGTTCTGAGGATAATCTAAGTCTACCTCTGCAAAGAAACCTCGTTCATCTTCGTCGGGATAATTTAGAATTTTGTTCGAATCCCAATTTTCTGGTGTTGGATCCCATGAAAACTTTCCATAGGGGAGAGGCATACTCATGGCATGGCCATACAAATTATTCGCGTCCAGGTACATTACAAACGAGGTTTCTTTTTGAGGATCGAATTTACTACCGAGAAACTCATTGTTAGCTTTAATATACCTTAAGCTACATTGGGATACACCACCACGGATTGATTTTTCGATAAACAAGTGCTTATCAATATCTGAATATAATTCTAATTCGATTTTAGATTGATAAAGCATAGCTTTCCAAGATAACCCTGGCGATGTGTATGAGAAGGAAGGATCAATTCCATATGAAGTGATGCATGTCTTTCTGAAATTTTCTACCACATCAGCTGTTAGCAAAACATCAGTGGTTAGATAATAATCATGAAAATCTCCAAATTTTTTGCAATCGAATGTTTCCCATACTCGCTGAACTAACAAATAATCTTCATTACTGCATTTACTACCCTTAAGTATGTTATTGAATGCTGTTTGAGGAGGTAGTTTTGTTTCATTAAATTTCGAAGCGTCAGTAAAATAATCATAAGGAAAAATACCCTTCCTTCTACTTAAATTAAATTTTACATCATCAGAGAAATGAGCATGAGTGTATTTCAGTTCTTCCGGCTTTAATTTTTTTACTAATTCATCTAAAGAGTATGGCAAAAACCGATACAAATATAAAAACCTTAATTCAATTTCTTTACCATTTTCGAGATGGAACCACTTTGAAATTGCAATATACTTTTCCTCACTTTCTGCAAGAACTTTTATATCACCTGGAATATAATCTAATTCCTTCACGAAGAGATGCGCATCATACGAAGATAATCCGTGCATGAAACATCCTATAAAGTTTTGTTTTTTTACTCGCAAATTACAATTATTGCAAAGAGGTTTAAGATAAGCTCCTGATAAATGATGGTGGTGATAAACTTTTGAGTTATCTTCAGTATATTCTTCGTCACAAATAGAGCATTTCGCTGATTGTTCGTAATCGAGTTTTCCCGGTGTAGTTAAGGGATTCACCGGCAAATCCAGATTTAATTTATTAACAATTTGTTCTAACTCCTTCTGCAAACTTTTAGAAAATGTTGCGCTGGATTATCACCTCCATACAAGTGAAGTTCAGTCGGGATTTGATCTGACCGGCAAATTTTGAAACAGTAACTAGCTAATTTATGCTTCTGAACGTTGATAGATTTTTTTCCTCGATGTTCACAAACTGGCTTCAAAAAACTTTCAAAATCTGCTACTATTACAACATCTGCTTTTAAAAATGAAGGGTCGGTTTTAAATTTAATAACTGAATCAGGAACAGGCATAATGACGCGAGTTGGTTCATGTTCTCGACAAAAATTTTCATGTTGCGTTAGTTTATGTTCATCTATAAAGTGGTATAAACAACGTCTGCAGAAATAATAACGACGTTTGTCACTAGTAACTTGACTGCTCACTAAACGAGAAAAATTTCTTATTAAACAGTAATGATGAGTAATCGTTATCAGAGATGTTGATGCTGATGATGTTGATGCTGTTGTTGTTACTGTTTCGTTTTCACACACAGTAAGTCCATGCTAGTTCCGTTAGATTGATGTTTGCTGATATGAAGGGGAAAGACTTTTACATTTTCATCATCTATACCATACACATTGATAGAAATTGGAGCATTGGGGAACATTTTACTGTAATGCTTCTCAAATTTGGGAACGTCATGTAGGCTTACAGGAAAATTAATGTTATTATTCTCAAAAATGGGAAGTATTTCATGTGCATAAGGCTTGTAGTGAGAAACTTGATTAGCATTTTTCTTTGAATCAACGGGATTAAGTTCAGCTAGCACAGCGTACAAAAACATTTCTGATCTTCATTTTTAATGTTAAGAATAGCTCGTTTCTTCTTAATAAACTTAGGGAGTTTAATATGACATGACGCAGCAATTGAATTAAAGGAATTAACATGCACCTCAAGTTTATGATTAGGAGTAGAGGATAAGGACCAGCCTGAACCCTTAATCGCAATGTCCTCTTGATTTACCTGTAATTCCTCCAATATTTCTTTAATAGTTTCTCCCACAACCGCAGATTTTGAAAATAACTTATTACCACTATGTACTGGGAAACACTGTGTTTCTCCACTCATTTTCACAAAATCAGCACTCAAAATAAAATTGATTTTCAAAAGTGTATCACATTCACTAACTTGCTTCTCCAAAAAATGTACGCATTTTTTTCTATAGAAGCGAGAAAAGTGTGAGTATCTCCACTGTCACTATCAGCAAGTTCATAATCAGCGAATGTCTGGCATAAGGCACTTTTCGTTGCTACATACGAATGCATATCTTTCATATGTCGATCAAAATGTTTTTTAGATATTTCCTCATTACATACAACACAATTAACAGTTGCTAATTTTCGCTTTTTTGTAGAAGGCTCTGTTTCTTCTTCAGTTCTAAGATGAGGATGCTTACGTTTGATATGAGTATTATAGTTATTTTTTTAACAATACGTCACTGCATTCTGAACATTGAATTTTCTCAATTTTTTTTTTGGGGGGGGGGAGAATGAACTATATTTAAGAAAAACATTTTTTTATTTTTACACTAGTTTTTGATTAAAATGTCTAATACTCGAAATATAGTTCATGTACACAAGAAAAGCACTTGTTCTCCATTGATCTTCAATAAATATTACCACAGACTGTTAGATTTTTGGTTCAAACAATTTCCCCAGTTTTTTTACTAACTTTGAAGCTGTAAAAACATACTGCAAGTAATAATTTAGTTTTAGTAACCAAATTTTCTTCGCGTAGCAAGCAATAAATAATCCAGCACACGTAACTTGGTAAAGAAGAGTAATCACTGCTGTTGTAAAATCGACAAAGCTAGGTTTGCTTATAATCGACAAAAGCCTTTCAATATCATGAGCGGATATAAAGACTATTAGCTACAAACGTCATGGATATCAAGTGGCCAGGAAACGTGAACAATACATTTTCTCTTCATAAATAGCTTATATCACAAAAAAACTGGGAGAATATCCGTTTCATACTTTTGAATCATTCAGTTTTTTATCCCCATTTGAAAAAGAATCAACAAGAGAGATTTATTATTCGTTTTTCATAAAATCTCCTCTTTTATTCCCCTGCTATACATTTCTGACAGTCAAGAACAATTATTCCTGTTTATCTCATGCCTCATGCATAATAGCAGGAAATAAATTGAAAAGAATTTTTTATTTCTTGTCAGAATTTATTCAAACTTTTGGTTATTTATGGGTGTGATCTAGAAGTATTGAATAAATCAAGGCTAGGTTATGTAACTAGGGAGGTTTTAACACGCCAACACGCAGACACCCACCCACACATGTATGCATAAAAAGAGACGTCAGATTGATAATCAGTATAACTGACAAAACATTTTCAAATAAGGAAAGTGTATGATAGAAACTTCCGGTGTTGCACACGCAACGAAGTATCACGAAAAGGCAAAGCAAATTCATACAAAATATGGATTTACAAGAGAGAAAGCTAATAACACAATTTGATGTTATTTTTTAAAACTTCACCGCTTTTTTACAGCAATAAACAAGTTCATCGTAGCAGCAACAAATTTTCACGGGCATGTCTCATGTTAAATATACCATTACAGTATTCACCTGATGCAAAGCGGCTGTTGAAGTACTTCTGATTGCACCCGTATAGGAAAACTAACAATTCATTACTTAGTTATAACACTATTCAATAAGTTACCAATCATATCAATAGATTAACACACAGTAAGTTTGCATTAATGTTAATGAATGATGGTAATAGCAGCAATTAGCTGTGATATTAACTGATGATGGTAGAGAGGTGAGGAATTCCGATAGTTCATAACAAAAATCAATAGATTGTTAAATGGAGATTAACCATCTAGAAAAAAAATCTGCAGCCGTGGCCCGGAGGTGACGCATTAAACGGTAATTTACCAATAGCAGTTTTATGTAGAACCCTTAAGATTCCTTTACTCAAGGCATCAACTTGTTTCAATCCGTTGCGAATTTCGAAACTATGAATTATTATTACCTACCCGTACTTTGCTAAGGGGTCACTGAAGCACATCCTCGATAGTTGAACAACTTTTTTCGAAATCCAAATTGTACTAACATATAGAATTGTTTTTCCTTTAGATAGTCATATGCTTTCTTAAAGTCAATGAAAAACTGGTGAACAGCCCAACTGTATTCCCATTTCTTCTCTAAGATTTCACTCAAGTCGAAAACCTGCTTCAACGTATATCAGTTTATTCTAAAACCTCATTGATGATCTCCAATTATTACATCTACATAGACGCTTAGGCGAGCGAGCAGGATACTGATCAGTACTTTGTAACATGTTGGGATTAGTGAATTAATTTAGTTCGATTTATCGAATTCTTTAATAAACCAGAACTATTATTGAGGATTTCCATTCTTTTGAAAACTCCTCTTTCTCCATATAGCACATATCAATTGATGGTGTTCCTTGATGAGTATCGTTCCTCCCGCTTTAATTAATTCGGCTGGAATATTGTCTATTCCAGGTGATTTGAAATTTCTAAACTTCTTTATCGACATTGCGAACTCGATTTCCCTAGGGGTGGGTATTCACGATACTGCTGTATAGATTTTAAATTTCTCTGTATTTTTTCTCCGTTGTGCACATTAAGTAGTTCGTCGAAATATTTTTACACAAATAGATAACTTTAGTAGGATCCGCTTGAAGATCTCCGGGTTCATTTCTAATCATCTCAAATCTAGGCCGGTAACCTTAACTACATTAAGTAGGAGAGATAAGTTAATTTTTTATTTCCAAATATTTTTTCCCAGTTTCACGTTTAAACGGAAATAATTACCTGTTTCTAAAGCCAATTTTATGGATCACATTCTGATAACGAATAACATTGATTCACTTGTCTATATTTTCTTATTCACATTTCGTTACATTCAAAATATTAACATATCATAGTCACTCTAGAGCTAGACGTTAAAATGGTACCACGTAGACTGTTTTATTCACTTTCTACCTTGATTAGCTTCACTAGTCTCCATAATTAACTAAACTTTATACGTATGATAGTTATAAATCTTCGTGAAAGAACTCTGTTAAACTTTATGAAAATTATCCATTGATTCCTTAGTTAGATATTAAAACACTAGTATTTCATCTGTACTCATAATTCTTGTAGAGAGAAACTTCCTCAAATTCATAATCATATCCATTCGTATCATACAATAGTGTCCACATCATCTCAAAATGTATTATTGAAACTTCAATATTCGAACATAAAAGCTGATCTTCTTGAATATCAAAAAGGGGTAAGAAAAATATGACAATTACTGAACACCTGTAAAAAACTTTTAATTGAAAGGCTAAGACTAGAAGGGAATCGAATTCTCCTGAACTTACTTAATTTCGGGAAACTGAAGTGGAAACATTTTGCGGTTCAGCAGATGTCCAAAACTAGAACCTATAATTATAAGTTATACCTAAAGAGCGAAGAAACATTAAGTAATTGTGGGTTTCTGGATTAGATCAATTACTTTCTTTCTTAGTTTCCCAAACTGACCTCAGATGGAATCTATTCCTTCTTAATCTCACCCACTCAATTATTTGTAAGGAGCAAAGCAATTCACTAATTAATTTTCTGCCTAAATAAATAAAACTTGAAATCTTGTATGATATTGATTCGCAATCCACCTTGTAAAAACGACCTTATTTTGTTTACAAATAAAGATGCAATGGGTTCAGTATCCATTGAAAGCATTCTGCTTTTCGTCATGTCCAACTGATCAATGGCAATTGAAATGCATCACCAGCTAACATTTTTAAAGATCTTCGAGTCCCAACTCCATCTTCACTAATAATAAATCATTATTAATCGTGGAATCAAATAGTACTAGTCTTCTAAACTAAAGTTTTGCTGTAGAGCTAAATTTTACACTAAGGATGGAAACCGTTGACACATTTTAAGGAACATTACATTTTACAATCTTTGAAAATAGTGATTGCACAGATTGTTTCAACACTTCTCACTATTATCATTCACAAGGTAAACAGTTTATCATATAAACACAATAATTTCACATACAATTTCAGGGTATTCAAGTTATATTTAGGCAGAGTAGGATATTATTCCAACTGACTTAAAAAACAAACGGACTTCTATGAACAAGGATACAAACAACCATCTTACGTTCTTAATGTATTGATAGCAGAGCCGTACTTGATGATCTAAGAGAACTTTAATGTCAATATTTGAGGGATTCTACTGAATCTAGTAGGAGACTTTTAATTTCCCTGGCATGTTGGAACAATTCTTATTGCAAAGAATTGAAAATGCTTTTTGTGTGTTAAGGCGTTATTAGATAATATGAATTAGTTAACATCATTAACGTCGTACGTAGCATCTACTATGCGCGTGTAAATTATCAATGATATTAAAACTAGTATCATCCAATTAGTATCATTCATTTGGATATTTGTCCACTATATAGAAATACATTTCATTATTCTAATATTATATGTATAAAAGTCTATGTGAGAACGTGGAACTTGTGCAAGAAGAGAAATTATAAATCGTAGTTGAAAGAAAAATATTTTAAATATCGAAAGTGTCTAGTTTTGATTATGGATGAGGATATAATTTGTTTTTTGAAATCCGTATAGAACTCTAAAGTTTATACTTAGTTTGTTTACATTATCTCAAAGTAGGTATACTATACGTCCGGGTAAAATACGGACTGTCCGTGATTATTTGTTTCCGCAAAAGATAGCGGGATCGAGAAAGGTCCGGATTTCTAGGTATTTTTAATAAATTACCGATTCTTGGCTCTGATTTATGATGAATCTGTAAGTACAGCAAACAAAATTATTAAATTCTAACTGCGTACTTCATGCTCGGCTAGATCACGGTGTTATTCTACAGTAGTTTGACATTTCTTTCTTATAATTATACAAAACTTCCTCTTGAAATTCTTAGATCAATAAAGAAAAAGCGGAAAACATTGGTTTCCTTAATGTAGTGTAGGGCTTATTGCTGATCAATTTGATTTAATAAAAAGTACTTCGTGGTTATTAAATGAAAATAACTGTAGCAATCATTTATACTTATTAATTGTACTAGTAATGATGTAGGTATATTACTTTTTGGGATTAATAATAATGGCAGTATAACATATTATAAATATTATTGTTTTTCTCTGATTTTTCGAAATACTGCATATGCACTAATTTTTTGTAAACATTTTTCTAAACAATAAAGAGTACTATAATATACCTGTAGAGAATTTTGAAGTAAACACTGATAAATAATTTAGCAATTACCCTGATGTTATATGTTATTACCGAATTACCAGTGTTTATGGAATTGGTTAAAGTCCCGGTTTGGCTTTTCTAAAATATGGTAGCCCTATCTCAAAGAGAACAGGAACGTTCATTGTCTCGTCTATTCTTGCACCAGTGAACGTAACTCACTGGTAAGGCGTTGGCTTAGTAATCGGAAGGCCCTAAGGTCGATCAATTAGGCCTGCCGTCTTGACTGAAGATTTCTCAGTGCTTTTACTCAGACACACGAGGAAAATACCGGAATGGTATCTACAAAACTAGGCCTATTAGTTTCCAACATCCACTCGTTCGGACTGTCTCGATCTGAGTCTGAGAGGTTTAAAGGCCGTAAATAAAATTCTCATAAGATCAGTGATTTTGCATTACAGAGGCCGTACATATGCGCAGAGTGACAAGTTTTCCTCCTTTTTCCGGAATGCACCGTACAATTATAGGATCATGTTTTGAATAAGACCAAAACTAATTCTTTCTCAAACCTTCGCCGTTCGTTTATTGATTACAATGTAAAATAGTCTTCAAGTTGTATTTCAAAACTGATAAATAAATTGAAGAATTAAACTTGTACATATCCATTTTACCAGTACTAACCAGTACTTTGATTGATCAAATTATCTGGATGTCTAAAGTTGCTATAAAACTGCAAATTTGTGACTGAAATTTATAATAGGTTCAAGGGGAAATTCCGACTAACAACTGTAACCATTTTTCGTCTGCTACGGAGGATCCTATACAGTGTGTCCGAGTAAAGGATTGGTTTATATTAAGGATTAATAACTCTCACCAGGATAATGAATTATTCTGAAATACAATTCGCTAAAAAGCTTTACAGGCACCTAAATGTGAGTAGCTTTGTAATATGTAATGAAGACGGATCGCGTTTGCAAATTACAATTGCAATTGTACGCAATGTACGTCTATGTGAGCAAAGTGTGTAACTGAGGGAGTGTGGCATACACAGATATCCCAATATAAAATTCTTTTGTCAAGAAATTAGCATTGCGGAATACGTAAGCACAGAACTCTCCCTCTAAGAAGCATTCTTTAGTCATAAAGTTTGTGCACAGAGATGTGTTGTATGCAACGTAGATTGGAATTTCCTCCGGTGACAGTTCAGATATTACGTCGTTTATGACTAATCTACTTCGTATTTTAATTTCTGTAGAATGTTTCGAATTTTTTGTATCCTAATTTTCTAATTGTTTTGCTGTATTATTCCATTTTTCAACCATTTTGTCGCACCCCGGCTCCAATACTGCCATAATTCCAATTTTGCACTTTACAGATATTAATATTTGAAAGCTTCTAAGTTTTGTATTCATTATGCGCTGCAATAAATACCCAAGTCAAGCATGACGTAGAAAAATAAAAAGTGGCCGTCGCTCGCTTATTCATTTCTATGTACCTTGCTGTCGATGAGTTTCGGTAATGAAAGAACCGCAATTGAACTGTGTATATTTTTAAAAAATTCTCATTTTCCAACTTTTTTAGGTTGTGGCGATATGCAACAGGGGCGCGATATTTTATAGCTTCTACCTTCACCAATTCCTGGATGATCGAATATGTTTTGTATCAACCTCAAGAATTCAAATTTGACTTCCCCGAATAGAATTGTGCGTATTCATTCTTCAAAACCTTTTCAAAATACTAGAGAGTTTGTGGTTCTTAGAAAGCTGGTTTGCGTACATTCTCATATAACATTTTCTTATTGTTGCAAGTTATTTTTCTGATTTTCGTGTCATTGGATCTAAACGAAATGAGACTCGAGCTAATTTTCTTCATCGTAGCAGCTATATGGCGTACAAATCCGATTGCAGCGTCACGTATGGAGGAGCTTTTCCTGATTCCCTGTAGCCGATGATGGAAAATGTTTCTAAAAGGTAAGATGTAAAGTTTTATTTAATGATCAAATAAAAAAAAACGTATGGTCAATCTTATTATGTTAGCATTACATTGATTTCTGAAAGAAATTGACATCTATGATTTTCTAGCTTCAGTGAGAGTTTTACAGAACAGTTTAATGGTTCTCTCATATTCAGTAAAATTGTCGATATCAAAGCGCGAAAACTTTCATAGTTTATTAATACTGAAGCAATAGTTAATTAACTTTTAAAACGAACATCACACGTGCTCCGCTAATTTGCTTCAGTGTTATGAAACTCTTCAAATTTCTGTCTTTAGGTTGACTCCATTGACACTTTACTATGAGTTTGTGCATAGCGCAAACCATATATTTTAAGATTCAGGCTCTACGTTACAACAAAAGCGTCGCGACGGGTAGCACCGTCATCTGCAGTTGGTGCAACAAGACAGATATGATGGTTCAGTCCGCAGTTAAACACTTGCGAATAAGTGGTCATGGTGTTTGTCAAACCCGTTCATAAAATATCCGTATTACGAAGAAATAAATATTCGCATAACGGAACAAATTAATAACAGAAGAACGAATGAACCATTGCACTTTCTTAGAACACATGAAAAGAATATGCGTACGGTATGTAGGTAGAACATACACAGCAAAACAGATATCTAATACATTTACAACTATGTCTTTGAAAATAGAACAAATGGCACCGAGCAGCCGGACCTTAGTAGCTAGTGCATTGGCTTAGTATACCGGAGTTTCTTCGTTCGATATCAGCAACCAACCCTTCCTGGCTGGGGATTTTAGGGGCTTTCTCAGTCACACTATTTAAATGCCGGGATGGTACTTTGAACTAGTCCTATTCTACTCCTCGCATCCTTTCCTCTACCCTATACCTACCTCGGTCGTAGATCCTAATATCCTAATCACGAGTGTTTAATCATCCGGATATTAAGTTATTCACATATTCACAACCATATATAACATCACCCGTGTCGACAAACATTCATATCTCATAGTATTCCGATTTGCTAATTGGTTGACACCTAAGATATGTAGAAGATGACTTCTCGGAGTTCAGGCTACAGCAACTTTTACAAATCTTCTAGAGTTGTTCAGGATGAAAACGAAAGAAGAACGCAGGGAAGAAGTTAGTGCCATGACAACCTGTGCAAAACATTTTTGCTTGACGTTAAACATTATATTGAACATGAAATTCGCATACTTTCATTCGTTTTGGGATGTTCATTTTCCCATATTTATTTAATTAGCTTTTTTTCACTTTCCTTTAGTTGGACTAACTATGCTTGAGAAATACACACACATCGCAAAATCTGACCTACTAAGACCTCCGTCAATGGCAATCGACTCTCCGAATGGAAAACAAAGTCAGAGAACATCACAATCAACCAGGGTAGTCTAAGGTAGACACATCATTGATCATGTCTAACAATAAGATACAGATCATAGGACTTGACTTAAAGTCAGACTATCTGGATATTAAACGGTTAGAAACTCCTGACTTTGAACCAGAACCAGCATTCATTTGGCGTTTGCTCATTGTTAAAGCGTGAGTCAAACCAGCGAGCTACCTGATAGCTTTTAGGTCTGACAATAAAGTAATAAGATTTATTATTCTACTTTTGTGTTGGTAATCCTGCAGCGTAAAGGAAATGCTAAATTCCACATTCGCACTTTCCTCATTCGCACCGTATGATCGTGCATTCACTCATTTGTTTCCAACAGGTTCTCAAACACGATATTACAGTCTAAATATATACTCTAGTTTGACTGACTGTAGTGCCACTCTAGTTATTCTTAGGAAGAGGAGACGTTAAAAATCGAACATAACATATCAAGTTTCAGGGTTGCCAAAACAAACGAAAAAATCAGTATGATCATTTTATTGTCAGACCTCATAAATATGCCTCTAATTAGCTGGTATCGGCCGTCTAGAAGCATAGCGTGAAACTCAAGTCGTGCTTCATTCATACTAATTTGAGGCAGATGAAGTAATAGTTTGATTAAATATTGTCAGTCACCAACCGACCACAGCTCCACCGCTTCTAGCAGCGCTAACTTGTCTTAACCTTGCAATGCTTGCAATAACTGATTGTATCACCATATAGTACCACAAAATTCGCTCTCAATGTATCTGGTCTGCGTTCCTCACCAAAAATACTAAAATTATCATATTATAAAAAAAAATATTGTCTATTAAAAATATCGCACATGATAAATGCTCGAAATACTAATTTACAAAAACTTCAAGTGTATTTTCGTGTTCTCTTCATAGATATTCTCATGATATTTTCAGAATGCATCTCAGAGAATATTGTCAAATTGCTGCGTAACAGTGCAATTAAGATTTCATCTTTGAGGGGGAAATTATACTGCAGGAGTGTCTGTGCTGTAATACTACTACTTAGAGACTGACTTCTTTTATATTTTTACTTAACAGTTGTCTCTAAATAGAGATAAAGATTTCCCGCTTTTAACATGTTAATCCAAACCTGTCTGAAATATTTCGGAGCACGTACTTGCTTATTATACGTACTTATTGGTAGTTAATATTTGCATTTTTTTAAAATTTATTGTACACTTGATCATTATTGCATCGTATTATAATAATTTAAATCATCTCTCAATAAGATATATTATTGTTCATAGTGGCAATCAGAAGCGGTACAAAGGGGGGCAAGCTGGGCCCCTGCCCCGGGGAGCAAGTACCGAGGGGACCACGCTGCACAACAGTGGGACAATATCGAAAAAACTGGGACAACGTAACAAAATTGAAATTTAAAAAATAAGCTCGGAATCAATCTTATGTTGTAGTGAAATGTCCAATAGACTCCAAACTACTTCGTTTGTAATTCTGAAATGCATAATCTTTAGTCCATGTTCCCTTAAATTTGCCCATTTTTCTTCTCAACATTTTGGGAACGCGGTTATGTATATTTTCTGTCCGCAGCATAAATTGAGGCAAATAATGTAAATATGGTAAGGAAGAGTCGTCGTGAGGTATTTCAGGCCCCGAGACATATACCCCCTCCCGTTTTATTGAAATTTTATTTACTTTAATTTTAATATATTGTATAGGAAATGAAGAGAGAAACGTGATCATAAGCATGCCACTTACAACATTTTTTTTTTAATTTTGCGAAAAAAATATTATAACAGCTCCTATTGCCTGTGGTTTGCATAAAAAACGAAGGTCTTTTTTACCTGACAATTTTTTGTTTGGGCGCTTAGTACATTTGCAGTCTTTTCTTTTATATATAGTTTTCGATATAGGTGCCTCACCCTCGCTAAGGCGATGATTCTAGGTTTTCTAGTTAGACTATAATGCAATTGCATTAATCGAAAAACTGCATTTCCCAAATTCATCGAGTTGCACAAAAAAAGCTAAGCAAGGCAAACTCTGTTTTTTTTGTTAATATAAAGTTTAGAATAAATACTTTCATGGTACCCAACATTTAGCTGCCACTAGCTGCAATCTTCTACGTAAAGCCTCCCTTAGCGTGAGGAAACGAGTTAGCGCGTGTAAATACTTGGCGATGATGCGTATAGGATCCGCACCTTTTGTAAATGAAAAAGAGAGGAGAAGTTAACAGTAGTACCGATATAGTGAAATGGGCTGGAGTGAGAGCTGGTGTGCAAGAGTGATGGATTAGAGTCATTAGAGGAATAGGACCCACGCTCTGGCTTCTAAGGTGCAAAAGTTCATATTAATATTTTATTGTAAAAAGGGACCCCGAGTTACATTTTTGAAGTTTCGAGAAAAACATGAAGAACAGATCTCTAAAACAGTAAGGTTATGAAATGTAGATTTTTGGGCATCTGAATTTCTTGCCTATTCTGGTGGTTAAATCAGGACCATTTGTGATGCAAAACATGCGTCTACCCCAAGAGAGCCTGAAACAAGCAATAACTCAAAACCACCACCAAAGTGACTCAGGTCTCTTTTTACAATAACATATTCATATCATTTCTTCCATGAGTTCTTACCTCCAGAAAGGGATATAAATCTTTCAGAAGTGATGATTGCACTCCCGGAGTTCTTGAGAACAAATTGAAAAATTTTCTACGATTTAGTAATGCGTAACATGTCTGACATATTTTTACAAAAAGTATAAATTATATATTTTCCTAGACGTACGCGCACAGCGTACCTGAAATATTACTACAGCAGGTCCAAGTCAGATGTCCATTTTTCGAAACAGGTTCTTCTGCAAAATTATGAAATTGAGATATTGACATTATTGAGTTCGTTTTATCACTTTCGAATACATTACTAAGATTTTGCGATTCCAAAAATCTTCAAATTAATTTGAATTTCGTGAGAAAGTAAAGCGCAGAAACATAATTATCTGCAATAGTTGTATATAATTTTATCTTTTCCAATATTATTTTGCAAAAGTAAAATATTGGTAAACTATCTTGTCGAACTATTTTTAAGATACCTGCAAATATTCCCTAGCGTTCAAACATTTGAAGTGTATAGCAAGTGTTTGTGTTAATTTCCTAACATTTATGGTGCATGAACAAGGACTCGTTCGGAAATCAACACCTGGAATGATAATTGCTAGTCTCTCTTTTTCCACATGTCTATATAGTTTACAAATTCCACTTTTTTGGTTACGTTTGTTTTGGCATGCTTTGAAGTACGGTTATTGCGTTTTATTAATAGCGTTTATTGCGATTATTTCTACACAATGTTTAGAAATTACATTTGCTTAAAAAAACAAGCAAGCTAGTCTTGATATCATCAACAGCATTTATTTTCACTTTTTCTTTCATTTATATTACTCATACGCACTCCCTACGAGCCTCCCGAATAAAATCTTCTGGAAGAAACACTGTTTGTTTTCTACCTGGGGAGACCTCACGATAGCCGAACTTATGGAGAAATTTCCTGTAATATAAGCAACCCGTTAAACAGCAATCTGTTTATATCCCTTTTGTTAAGACAAAACATGCCATGTCTCGTATACTACGTGAATCTGAAGCATATGGCACACCTATAAGCCTCTGACCAAGGTCCAACCAATACTTCCTTAGTGTACAGACGGTATTGATTTCACCGTGTTTTCTTTTTTTTTGGGGGGGGGGTCTTCGTGTCACTGCGCACCGGTCTCAACAAGTGAATAATTGCTCGTTAAGAAGCATCTCGATGGTGGTCGGTGACGCAGTACCTATAACATCTTAGGCAGTGCTCGATTTGTCGGGGGAGATGCCTGGGATTTTCCTGCTTTGTGAGGATTCCACCTCCCGTTGTTGATTCCGAATATCACTTCAACCAGGGATAACATCTTAGTGATTTTACTGAAACAGGTGGTATGTTGTAACTTACGACAAATCATTAGCTTTAGGACTTCCCCTTCGAAATTTATAACAAATCGAACACTGATCTCAGGACTCTTACTTATGCACTTGCCTCTAGTCGGATGGTTGAAATGCATGGCTCTCCACAGTCTCAACATTCATTATCATTCATAGATTATAGTGAATGAACAGGAAGCTCTCATCTTAGCTAGTGAGGCCGCCGCGAGTTACCCAGTTTTCCGAGTGGCTCGGAATAACGGGAAACTACGATATTATGGCCAATAGTAGCAGTCTGCGATCACGATTGTGTTCGCGATAGGGCTTCAATCAAATTCACTTGCCCCGGGTTCCAGATTGCCTTGCGCCGACACTGACTCGACAAACTATTATTAAGCATAGTACTATATAAATTTAAATCATTTTACAATAAGATTCTTCATATTGGCCACAGTATACGGTTACTGCTACAGAACTGTAATTGCAGAGAGGTGTAGAGTTGTGAGTGAACATTTTCTAATACAGTTTGGAAGTTTAATGAACTAATAACAAAGATTATTTTCTAAAGTTTGAGACACAGATAGAAAATATGTCTGTACAGGGCATAATATTTTCTCAACAGACACAATTAGCCGTATTCAGAAACGTTTTCGGAGTAACTAGCGCTGTATTAACGAGTGATTAACAACCAACTAGAATTCATAGTCACTCATTAGTACAGCGGTATTCACTCAAACAAAGTTTCTCAATACGGGTGATTATGTTTAAAATCTTGGTATTATCAGCCGTGAATACAAGTTTTCTGCTTAAATATGTGGTGGTTTCCATGAATCAGAGAAATACAATGAATATTGGACTGATGTCTATTTGCACAAAGGTAAAATATAGGAGAATTGCATTGAATGCGTGGCTTGGAGATGCAAAGCTTTGTATTTGTTACCAGAAGCAAGAATTTCCCTACACCCCTAAATTTTCAGATGGTCCCCCCACCCAAGAAAAACCAAACCTTGGCCTTTGATGCAGAGAGTCGACAAACAATTTTCGACTAAGCAAACAATTATCATAGAAAGAGAAAGAGGGAAAAATAAATAGGAAGAGAGAAAGGAGGAGAGAAAGTTTGATGTATTGTTGAAATTTGGCTAAACTGCAAACTAAACTTATCATGATTAATCGGTGGAATATCGACTAGGTTCTTTATTCAAATGACACTAACTGTAATTAAAACTCTAGGCCTCCACGATTAAGCTAAACAAAATGGAAGAATGGACATCACTATTGTAACATAAACAGTAAACCTCGCACGAGTGATTCCAGAGAAAGGTTGCCCAAGAGTCGGGTCTATTTAGTTTCTACTGTTCGAATGACTGTTGGAAGCCTTATTAAATCTGACGGGAACCATTGCATGCCGTGAAAGGTGATCTACGAATGGCTCGATTTCTGTAGATTTCACAATGTTGGGCAGGGCATGCACTGTAAAAATAGGAGACACAACGTTCATCCAAAAAATGGAGGCAGCTGAGCTGTCTCCACTTTTTGGATTAACCTACATTCAGCCAGTTTTCGGTTGAACGTTTTACTTTCTGTAAATTTTCAAAATACATGTATATATACATATATATGACTGTTCCAACGTATTTCATTCAAGCAGAGCATTTTTTAAAGTAGAAGAGGATAAAAGGTAATATTCCTTTAAAATTAAAAATTAAAAAAAAAATGAAGTGGTCGGGTTTCGATCCAGGGTCCACAAGCACACTGGTCAGACGCTCTTGCCACTTAGTTACGAAGGCAGTACGTGTTTTTGGCTTTCCGAGTGATATCTATAACTAGGGTTTTACTGCGAAGGAGGTTAATCATTAACACGTTTTTGATTTTACTACGGAGAATGTCTCGTGAAAAAAGGAGAGATACGTTTGCTAAGATTTATACCTAACTTAATTTCTCTTTCCGCCAATGCAATCCTTTCCGTTCTCGGTTTACCAGTGAACTGTTTACTGTTCACAGTTTAAAGGCAATATAAAAACTCAAAATGGCGGGGCGTTCAGTGACAAGCAAGTAACGTCACTCCTGTTACTGGATTATGGAATATCCAACTAAGGCTTAAAGTTCATCCACAAAAGTACGTAACCTTAAAATTGCCTGTTTATCTTACACTTCAATTAGAAAATGACCGAGTTTTAAGCGTAAAATAAGTTGAACGTTCACGGACAAATCATTTTGGCCAGCTTCAACCCATTTTCAGTTAACGTTAAGCTATTACAACGAAAATGTTTAACTTTAAAATGGAGTTAATTTTACCAATCTTTCCACTAAAAGGCTTACACTATATCCATGTTTAAGAGTAAATACAACAAAACGCTAATTTTCGACTTTAATTTCTCCATAAAGCAGAGAAACTTTCATCCATTTCGTGTTTCCACTTTTTACAGTGTGGAGCCCGAGTCTTCCATTCACACCTGGTAGTAGATTCTCAAATTTGAGGATGTCAACCCTAGATCTTAATGGCGAATGTAGTGTATCAACCTCCAATGTATATATCTCGTGTGTACACACGAGTGTAAACCTATGGGCATAAAGATTGTCGCATGTCTATAGGTGAGATTTCTTCTCTAAAAAATAAATATATTGAAGTGTCGTATAAATTCACTGGTTTGCAATGATAAGCAGAATTGCGTAACGTATTTGTGTGAAAAATAATGTCGTGATATATAGCCAAACAAGGGTAATATACAATAAAATTAAATTTTGCGTCGAAAAAATTATGTTCAAAACTCCCAGCAAGTTGTATAACCCAAGGGGAATTTTTAATTCTAGGCTTTGCTAACAAATTAAATACTTGATTAATTTAATGAAGACATAATTATTTACGACGTAGATGAGGTTCAATTGTATTAAAAATAAATTACCATATTTCTTTAAATAATGTAACTCAATTTCCGTTCCGTAAATCCAAACTGTTATAAATAAATGTCAAATGAGATACTTTTTCAAGAAGTTAGAAAACATCTAATTTACTAATGACAATCACTGCCCTCTATTGGTAATTGAATGAACTACTTGATTTGTATAGTTATTTCTACCGGTATTTCAAATTGAAGTGTGTAATCAGGGCATATATTAACAAATTGTTTTAACTTTAAATAACTTATAATAAAACAACAGTATATATTTTATCTTGTCAGATTTGCGAAAACCGTTTTTCAAAACCTTGGGTTAAAAGAGAGTCTTCTTGAAACGTAATAAAATAAAACTGTCATTTCATATACATTTCTAGAATGCAGGGTGATGGCAATCTAGCCTATTAGTTTAGGGCAACGGTTCACAAACATTTGACATGTTGAGAAATGTGTCCGTGTAGATGCATTTTCTAACGACTTAAGCCAGGGATTATTTAGGGGTGGAGGGTGGTTCCGGACTCCCTTCCCCGAAATTCGGATATTTTTAGTAATATTAGTATAATGTTTGGCAAAATTATATGCATTTTACGTAAATTTCACACACATACAGACCTCGGGTCCTTATTGTGAAGGCGTTGGTTCTGCGTGAAACCATCTTCTAGATATGTGCCTGTCTTAAGCAAGCGATTTTCAATGGCAGGTTCGTGAAAATATTTTACCAGTTCCAGGCAAAAAGCTGTTATTTATCTATTTTGCTGAATCTGGAAACATATTTTTCATTTTCTTTCACCAACAAATACGTAGGTTAGAAAGATACAATGCCAACGCTCGAACTAAAAATAAACTGTAAACCTACTATCAGTTCCCAACTATTGCAGAGCTCCATAGATCAGTGGCGGCGTAAGTTAATCTGAGGCCGGGAGCAAGTCAACTTGATTGATGCCCGTTCACGATAACATCATGAACACACTCTGCTACTATTGGCCGAAAATCTAATTTTCCGTTATTTGGAGCCCCTCGGGAAAGCTCAGTTGCCAAGGCAGATATTTTTTCGCTCACTCGCCGTAACCTATACGTAAAAATGGCTTCTTAGAATCTGAAGAGTCATGCTTGTCAAGCGAATAAAGAGTTCTGAGACGGCATTGCTGTTACGCCACCGACGACCATTGATGTGCTTCATTGATTAAGCGATTCACTTGTGTCGGTGACCGGCAGGGGCACCACTAGCCCCTCTCACGCCACCACTGCCAGAGATATCTAGTTTCCTCCGTAATTTGAAACTTTTCCGTAATGACAACAAATGTGATGTGCCTACAAAGTTATCGTAACGATAAACGTATGGCGCCAAGCAAGCAGCGTTGCCAATGTGTATTGGTTTCCAAAAATCCCGCATTTGCGAATTGCTCAATTATTGCCAGTAAATATTTATTCGACATAGAACTAGCTATTTTTGAAACATTACTGGTGTGTAGGAAATTATTTATTATTATTATTATTACTTGCATGTTGTGTAAACATAAATACATGATTTTTCATTGGTAAACTAAATGAATTAGTGCCAACAAAGGAACCCAGAAGTACTCTTCAAATTCATCAAGAACGGAAACATGCATAATCAGGAGCAAGTTGCGACTATACAGAGTATCGTGGGCTTTGCGATCCCTGGAATGTGAATCGTGCGCTTCACTATCAATCTAGCTATTATAGAGTCAGTGATATCTTAACCAGTTAAGTTCATTAACGATATTACATCTTAACTGTGTATTCAGCAAAATCGCTCTGTCTCTTGGTAGTCTGAGGTCCCGCAAAGCTAACCTAAGGTAACAGTTTCCATTCTGACAAACAGCTTTCAAAAATTCCCTGACAAGAAGCAATAGTATCTCATGTAGAAGGAACAATTAACGCAGAAAACACTAAATAAGGAGGACAATCACGGACAGAAGGAAAAACGGGAAAATATTACCTGATTTTAAATAACCCGCTTTCTCTCTCTGCCACCTGCTCGGCTTGAGTCGCATCAGTGCGTGGATTTATATTACTTTCTGTGTGAAGTTGGTTTACTACATCAATATGTATGTGAAAGTGAAAAGGATTTCTAATATTTCCCAAATTAAATTAGGAGTCGCCGTAGCTCAGCGCGTCTGACTGCGAATCGGGGGGCCTGCGTTCAAATCTCGGCCAGGACGCTAAAGGTTTTTCTCGCACGTATCCACCTCTGAAAGTGACTGCCAAAGTGTTTTTGTTATTTCTGGGCACCTTGGGTAGTAATGTCCCTTGTGAGTGAATAGTAATGCTTACTGCCTTGTAATCAAGGGGCCCGGGTTCGATTCCGGGTAGGGGCATAAATTGTTCGGAGCCACGTTGCGTCATCTTTCCTTTCGCCGTCTTTCGTACGTCATCTTTTTCCTATGGAAGTCAATGGCTAACCAATATTGGTTCACAATACCGATTGTCACTGTCACTTGTTAATGGGACTTAGTCTAGTGAGTGATTATTCAACAAATCAAATCAATTAGACTAAGCACCCCGCCTTACTTCATGCCGTGGATCGAGAATATTCGAAGCAATACCTTCACATGTCCCATGTGCCTTTAACCACGCTTACGCATCGGACAGGGGCCTTTGCCTTTAGACAAAATGTCTCTTAAATTCTAGTGGCTAGCCCCTAAAATGAAACTAATAACCTAACCTAATTTGACCTAACCAGAAATATGCAACAAGTTTCTTCCATATATTTAAAAATAACAAAATATCAATCTAGTTATTAGTGATACTAGGTTCAACATTGGCATTTCCCTTTGCATCAGTATTCCGGGTCGCAAAACGCACGCTCACCTGTATTTTCGCCGAAAATGCACGGTCGCAAAACGCACGCCACCTTTCCTAGTCAGGTGGCCCTGATTTGATGCTCGACAACTGCAAATACATTTCCATATTTTCAAAGAACTTTACATTTTCTTTCTTTCTGCTTAAAAATCTCCCTTGTTATTCTTTTAAATATTTAGACATTTTACTAATTCATTGACGTGGGTCGGAAAAGCCAGTATTATTTTCATTATACGTAATTTCAAAATTTTATGCACTTTACAGAAATATGTTTAATATTTTTATTATCAAAATCGCATTGATTTCCCTTCAACATCTGTTAGCGTTGTGCTGCCATCTCTTAGTGTTCTGCCGAACTACGTGATTGCTTTCTAAGGCTGAGACGCTTACATAAGAAAGTATATACAAAATAGCACAATGTAGGCAACACTAACTCCATCTCTTAATGATGGCGTCAATTAGATGTTCGTGACAGAAATAATGCAATAAGTCAATTTATCATGTTGGTTTATAAGTTAAGTTAATAATGATAAGTTTTTCTAGTTAAACATTTTAAAATATTTTTTCTCTTTTCAAAATCTTCTTTCATTAGAAAGAAAAGAAAACTTGTTGAATGTTGTGTTCTATGGCTTTTAAAATCAACCTTCATGGCGAATTTCAGCTTTTTTTTAACTCAATGAAGAGTGTGTTTTTGATACCTGAGGTATGAGGTTGACGTACGCAACTGATTAATTAATTTTAAAAAAATCCAGTCTATCCAAGAATAGTCATGCCAAATTTCAGCCTTCAAGTCCAACGAGAAGTGCTCGAAAGCCGCTGAAAGGGCAGACATACAGAAGCGTCTGGGGTTTTATATGAGTATGTAAATTTTATTTATACATTTCAAAATTCCCATGCATTTTATTTATACACGAACAATTTATCTCTATGCAAGAGATATTTGACGTGCCGTGAACTAAAAAAGCATTAAAATCCTGCAAAATACTGAATAAAAATTAAATACAAAAAATTCTGAATATAAAAACCAAAACGCCAAAAATAAAGACTAAACAAACAAAAGCAGTTATACTGGTATAATAATTATTATTTATTAACGTTCCAGAAGTTTAACACCCTCAACTTTGTTACGGAAACAAAGGGTACTGAGAAGCACTCGCTCTTAAGAACCTGCTTGCTCTAATGGATAGAACGTTGGATTTATAGTAGTGAGACATGGGTTTGATTCTCAGTTGATATTTCTTCTTTTTTTACTTATAAACAATTGTTCCTCTCTCAACATTTAACAAAATTCACAAAAATAGCTTCGAAACCTAAAGTTAATTTTTCTTTTGCATTTTTCAACATTTACAGAACACATGAACACAGGTAAGACAAGTCAGATCAGATTCTTGTTTCATTATACGCATTATTGAAACTTTAGGCACCGCACGGAAATAGCTGGAGAACGAACAAAACAAACTACGTATAATGGAAGTCAAGGAATGGATGGAGAAAATTAAGATCGGAGAGTAGTGGAGGATGATCCAGGGTTCCCAGGATGCCATTGATCACCCAGGACTGTAGCACCGAATGGTAAGGTAACGTAATATTTAACGCGTAAGAAAAGTTTGACGTACTGTGAACTATTTGGTTAGTGCAGAAATTGTGTCGGTGTTCTTACCCTTCCATTAAAGCACTAACCACGAATCAAGAAAAACTGATTCCAGAACATTAATAAATAATATATTCTCTACCATTCTGCACAACTGTCTCCCATCGTTCAGAGAGCTCCGCAATCAATTTGTGGTTTCTGAGCGAAGAAAACATCAAACTAAGGATTCAGTTTGGCTCTGGCATAGAAGGAACTGCCACACTTAACGGAATAGATGATGGTCCGAAGGTGCGATTCTGGGAAATATGTCAGATGTGGTAAGACATCCATCTCCAGCATCTGAGTGATTGTTTTCGTCATGGTTGATATACAATGTTCTTAGTTAGAATATTTTAAATAGATGTTCTTGTTTCTTTTGAAAATTTATAGAGAAAACATTACGATATAACCCAGGCATTATTACAAGATGTTAACCTATGAATTAACGAGTCCTGTTCATTCAAGTGTTCACATTTGTTGCTGTCCCCAATACCTTTTTCTTACATTGTATCATTTGATTCTAATACACGATTCACTAATACCACATCTGACGTAATTAAGTATCTTGCTTTAAAAATGTAAATATTTTTCAATCATTGAGCTAATCTATAATTATAATAACGTTCTCTTCTTTAAAGCTATTAGTATTTCGATTACAATTGAAGATGAGAGGAAAAGATCTTGCTTTGTGCATTTTATTGATTTTACAGGAGATCGTTTAAAATGTCAGAATTAGCATTACGTACACCTGGACATTAAATAGAGATTTGATTTAATAGAAGGACTATGCATGTTCTCTTCATGCATTGATAGCTTGTTAAAAAGGCCCTTCAGAGAGCTAACTGATGGCACTCTGATCTCAAAATAGACAAATATTTTCCTGTGGTCTTCAATTGATTCCTGACAATTTGATTTATTTTACTCAACGATTTGCAGTTTTATGCATCCATTTTGAATATCAGACACTAACTTATTCAATATACAATAGCAACAAAATAATGGCAATAGATGCTGAAAAATGTATTAAGATGCTGTATACTACTAAATACTTAAAGAATTTAGTGAGAGGATAATTCTAAGCAAGACTTTGTTATATACAATTTATATTATGTTCCTTGAGTGTCACCTACTATCTATATCGCAAATAGCGTCCAATAATCTTACTCTTTTACCAACCACATTAAAATAACATACCGGTAATGTATGATATACCATTATTCACTATGCCTATAGTAAGTTCTAGGACAGATTTATCTTTTGCAATGCCTGCAGAACTGAGATGAGCAAGTGATTAACATTTAATGTAATGTTTTAGAAACTTAATGGGGTCTCGTTCAATGAAAACGTTAACTGTTTTATCGATCCAGTGTTCTTGAAGGCATATTCCTTTACAGTAGTTTGTTTCGTTTGGTTGGATTTATTTCAACAATCTCTTCCTTCACACTGTATGATAGCAAAAAGACTCCTCAACTAAAAATCTCCACGTGAGTGGAGTTCCTGGGCACCGTAACCAGCAATGAGGAGCTTAGAAAGTGTCTAGGCGAGAGGAATATTCCATATACACAGAGAACTGGCCGTGCTGTGGTAGTGTAAAGATTAGCATACCTATCCGCCAATTAGTAGATCCGGGTTCGATTCCCGTTCGCGGCGGCTGTCAATTTCTCTGTGTTAATTTTAACATTTACTATACACAAGGTTGTTTGTGGAAAAGCTAACAACGTTGCTTCATCATGTTCGAATATGTGTATTAAATTTGTTACGTTCGTTACCATGAAAATGACGGTTAAAGCCTTAAGTGCATTTCATTACATTCTTACCTGGTGTTTGAGTGGAATCGGTTCAATCTTTCCTTTGTCATACTCGATTAGTCTTTTAATAATTTAGCATCATTACCATGGAAACAGAAAACGTTTTGCCATTCTAATATGCTTAAAGCCTTGAGAGCGTTTCCCTCGTTATGTCAAGTTCGGCTGACATTAAACCAATCATTCTTACATAATGCTTGAATGTGTTTTAAATGATTGCATCTCATTTCTATGGAAACGGTAAATGTGGTTAAAGCGTTGAGAATATTTCCCTAAAGCAGTACGTGAAGATCGAATTTATCGTTCCTACGTAATGCACGAATATGTCTGTGCAATGATTGAGTCTCTTTACCAACAAAAAAAAATATGTTAACATTAAAATATGGTTAAAGCCTTGAAAATACTTTTCTACATGAATATATGTTTCATCGTTATGCTCGAATATGCATTTAACTATTCAGTCACGCTTCAAGGAAACAGTATATAGTTTAACATTTTAATATTGTTTAAGCAGAAGGTGCGGCTAAAATATGGCCGTTCCTACATAATGCGTGAACATGTTTTTCTTAAAGAAACCGTACCATGGATACTATAATCACACTGTATTTCTATTAAAAGGTTATTGAATTGTTGATCTAGTATATCTTTATCAGATTAAAAAGCCAGTATAGTGGTTGAGGCTATAATGTTGCGGATTTCGGATCGGCAATGGGTAGGCATGTGGATTCGAACTCCGCCCCGAGCATCCTTACTGAGGTTCTCCACAAGTTTCCTTAGTTTCACATGGCGAATGCCGTGATGGCACTTTAAAAAAAGCACTGCGCAATACTTCCTTATCTTCTACCTACCCTAATCCTGGCCTAAGCCAAAGATGTCAAAATGACATAAATAAATTT